>KZ807643.1:16417-27203 GCA_000696205.2 Oncopeltus fasciatus | reverse complement strand
AAATATAAAATCATTTTATTAATAATTTAAAAAAATGAAATTAAAAGTAGTACTTTAAGAAAGTTATATAAGAAATATACACTATAAGTATCAAATATAAAATCATATATCATTGTAAATAAATAAATAATAAACCATATTTAAAGTCTAAAATTTTTCTAATTAAATTATAATTCATTTGGAACATGCGTGTTAATTTTTTTTAATTAACTGTAAAGGCTTCTGAAAAATCTTAATAAAATATTGAAGAATGGAATAATATGTAATGTTTGTCTATGGCTAAAGTTTGTCTTGTTAAAATATCACCAGATGTTTCTTTCCTTTCCTTTAAATAAATTTATACATGCTTAAATTTATACAGTATGTGTCAAAATCAAGAACTGATTTAACACTTTTATACACATGGTTAAAAAGCACTTAAATACATCTACTCTGTTCAAAATGAGAAAAGGTAAAGAGAGGACAAATAAGAGCACTTTAAGCTTAATTATGGATATTTGTAATTTGTTTTTACATTGATATTTAAAAGAACAGAGGGAATATCCTGTATACCAACAGCTATTGCCATCACGATAAAAGTGACATCAAACAATTCCACACAATGCAAACTCTTAGTGTTTAAACACATGAAACGGTGCCTGAAAACAATTTACAACCACTTATATCCAACAACTGCGACAAAGAAATGCAGACCATATACAAAATTACTCACAATAANTATAAAAAAAAACATTTTGGCAATGAAACAGTATGTTCATTTAAACTGAAAAATATTGAATGGAAATTTAAATTTTAAACAATTAATGAGAGGGAATAGAATAAATCTATATGTCCCAGTCAGGAATCGAACCTGGATCCAAAAAAACCACAACCAAATAAAATATTTATAAAGGAAATTTAAATTTGTTCTCAATATTCCTTTGTGTTTTGCTAATCATTACTTCTAAACTTTTTATTGAATGATTCTCTTTGTATTTGCACTGTTAATCATTAGCAAACAATATTGCTATTTTCAATATTATAACAATGTTTTTCTGATTTGCATTGGTAACTATGATTTCTAGTAGTCAACTAAATCTTATTTACTTTTAATTAAAATGTGTAAAATAAATAATCATTTCACCTAATATATCTATATATATCTATAGAAAACTATAGTTTTCCTACAAACAGAAAGCAACACTCACTCATAGTATTTCACTAATTGTTTTGTTTGGTTCAAGGAATTTGAAACTCCCATTTCTATTTTCAGAAATATTGGATATTGGATTACAAAGTATGGCAATTAAATAAAGAGACTATTGCTGTAAATTTTTTTATTTTAAATTTATGCATATTTAGAAAACTAAATCAGCTTCATTGAAATCACCTTCAATATACACCCCTACTCTATAAATACTCCCATTGTCCAAAACAGTGCTTGAAGGCTTGTTCTGTGAGCTCCTGCATGACGCGTGCCACTTTTTCTTTCACAGCTTTAACGGACAGAAATTTTGTTCCTTTTAATGCAGATTTGACCTTGTAAGACAGATAAAAGTCTCATGGTGCCAGGTCAGGCCCTTTAGTCAGATGGTCTAAAAGTGGGATGTTGTACTTGGCTAGAAACATCTTGACAGTTGTGAGCCAGTAAAACAAAAAACCTCTTACACAAACAAAGGTTACGGCCAGACTGATTTCTTGACAAACACGGGAGGTGCTGCATTCGAAAGAGAAGGCTTTTTGCTGCACAGCTGTCGGTCGTTTGGAATTGGCGCATGCGTAGTTCTTCTGTAGCAGCATCAGTCTCGTTATTTAATAGCCACACCTCATACATTTATAGAAAAGCGGAAATGCTTTATAATGGATTCAAATTTTGTTGTGAATAATCTTAGAGAGCTTCAAAAATGGACTCTGACAAATAGCAGAAGGGGGAAGAACATTGAGCCCTTGGGAAGGAAGTTCCCCATAACAGCACTTTTAAAGGTTCAAAGCATGGCTTTCACTCACTTCAAGTCTGGTCTGATTAGTCAATTCAAGTACACACTGGTCTTGAATATCTGTACAATGGAAAATGTCACTTAAACTTACATTGTCAATGATAGGACAGAGCATAGTTCTCAAAGGAGAGAAAACAAATTTTTTTTCATATAAGTAAGTCCTTTTGTCCACAAAAATTTGACAATCCATAAAAATGCTTGAAATTCGTTCCTTGACATACCCCTTGCAATTAGTAGGATTAAATATTAAATTCCACATAGGACCACACCATTCAATAAACTTTTTGAAACAATATTTGCAATTTTATGGCTTGTATAATCTAATATTTACAATATTAGATTAGCTAAGTATAAAATAAAATAACTGGCATCAGGGATTCAATTTTCCCACTAACATATTTGCTCTCCACAACACAAATCATCTCCTTACAATAAGAAATTATGGAAAATAAGAATGAATATTTAAATTTAATTTATTTAATGCCTTAAAACATAAAGACATTAAATAAGTTAAATAAAAATGAAATAAATAAAAATTGTAACTTTCTCAAATTTTGAGATGAAGTTATGATTTTTATTTTTTAAGGTTGATTGTAATGGTTTATTTTCTAGAACTAATTAAAAGGACTGGATATTTATGTGAACCCTGACATATATTTAGCTTTCTAATGTAGTAGTTATTCTTGGGTCTCATTATTCATTTTCATGCATAACAAAAAAATTCTATTCTAATTTGTTTGTGTATGTGATGTGGTTATACTTGCTTTTTATAAAATTGCATACCTTATGGTTTGTAGCCAAGTTGAAAGAAGGAGTATTCAATGGTCTTGGAGTTCGAAACTTCTATTCATTTCCATCTTTTTAAATATGTTGAATAGATGTAACATACAAATTTGAGGGGAATACTTTGGATCCCAATTAAAAAACCTTTGTTTATCTTGTGCTGGCAACGTATAAAGCTCGAGAGTGCAAGATAAGCTTAAAGGTTTGTTATTTACACTCCCATACTCACATGCTCCTGTAAACTTACAGTGAAGGGGGAGGTGGGATAATGGTTTTATCAGGATGTCAGTATTTATGTGTTTGTGAGTGCATGTCTATATATATAATTTAAATTAATTTCATTTTCAGATTTTGAAATACAATATGTTCTTGATACAAAGAAACAAAAGAGTCCAAGGATGCTTTTCATAACTGGAGGTAAAAATGTTTTGAATATAAGCAAGCGTTTATTTAAAGAAGAAGAGGCATGTGAGGAAATGTTAGTGTATTTGAAGGTAAGTTAGTAAATCTATTATTATATAGTGCAATATTGTACTATAAGATCTAGAAAGTATGTGAATTATTCTTAGTGCAGCAATTATTATTATTATTATTCAGATTATTTTTCAATCAAATTAATTATCCTTTCATCATTACCGGTCAGCTTAATCATTGATTTTTTTAAAAAGCATATAGCCTGAGTTTTGCTTAGGTTTTATGATTTTAATTTAGATGTAGTAGACTGCTCAATGTCAAATAAATTTGACATCTTACAAAAACCTAATGAAAAAATTGGAGATGATCTTTTAGATTAATTAAGAATAAAAACTTCTAAAAATTAAACCTATGTTAGAGCAATTAAAAATTCATTTAACATGATTTGCTATGTTTTAAAATTTTATGGTTTATGTTTTAACATGATTTATTTTCTCAAAAACTAAACCTTATCGTCCTGAAAAACCTTATCACTTAAAAATATTAATTTAGTTGTTTATTATCCCATGTAAATTTCTAAACAATTAATGCGAGGGAATAGAATAAAAAATCTATCTGTCTCAGCCAGGACTCGAACCTAGATCTCCTGCTTTAAGCTTTTAATGTTAATTTTTTTATTTTATTCTATTCCCTCACATTAATTGCTTATCACTTAAAAATTAGTGTTTTACTAAATTCTGATATTAGTTGTGGTATTTAATCCCATATTAATTTTATACAATAAATGCAAGGGAAAAGAATAAAAAAATCTTGCTACCTGAGTAAGACAAATATATCGTCTTATGTTCGAAGGAGCTAACATTGTCAGCTATTTATTAGACTCTTGTTTTTTCTTATATTTCTTTTTTTAAATACTGATATTAGTTGTGATATTTATTCCAACATTAATTTTATACAATAAATGCAAGGGAATAGAATAAAAAAATATTCTAAAATAAACAAAAAAAAAAGCAGGAGATCCAGGTTCGATTCCTGGCTGAGGTAGTAAGGTAAGATTATTTTATTGTTTCAATAGTATTATTATTTTTCATCATGTTCCTTTAGCA
This sequence comes from Oncopeltus fasciatus, assembly GCA_000696205.2. Lineage (NCBI taxonomy): Eukaryota > Metazoa > Arthropoda > Insecta > Hemiptera > Lygaeidae > Oncopeltus > Oncopeltus fasciatus. The sequence goes on along the minus strand of KZ807643.1, from coordinate 22,924 downwards.
GCTTCCTCAATGACTAAAACTAATGATAAAAATAAAGCAAAGAAGCTTAAAAATAGTTAAAACAAAATTAAACATGTTTCGATAGTGCAAAATTCTAGAATGCAGAATAATTTTATATATATATGTTTTTTAAATTTTAAAACAAAAAATATTTCAATATACAAATTAACATATGTCATGTCTTCAAAATGTTATGCAATTCAATATTTACCTTATTGTTTAAAATGACTTTAAGTATGTTGACAGATTTTTTGGTGCTTCTATAGATTGTTACTTTATTAAGTAATGGACATTAAGAAAAAAAAAACTTCATGGAAAAAGCTATTATAGCTATTAAGTTAATTTCAAAAATGGATGTACAATTTTGAGATAGAAATATATCTTTCTTCAAAGTAGAGATGAATCTTTTTATTTATCTCATTATTTTGTCCTATTCAGAAAACCTTAATAGTTATTAATTTTAGTTAGTCCTAAATAAGTGTAATTTAAGAAATTAAGATTAATTAAAAATTAAAATTAAAATTAATTTAGTGCAAGACACCCTCATAATAAAAATTAATGAAGTTCATGTAATAATAAATTATTTATGTATATTAATTTTTTAAAGCTTATACATGTGTGCATATGTTTACATATGTGTGTATTTTTTTTTTTTTTTTAATAATTTGAATAATTTTTAGCCAAATGTAAGGGACAAGTTGACATCACTTGATGCAGAGATAAATTACAAACTGATAGAGTCTTCTTCTACAAGTAAAAGAGAATTGAGGCCTATTCTTGATCTTAATAAAGAGCTTTTTAGAAAAGATTCTTTGTCTATAAGAAAGAACTGTGGAAAAGACAACATTTGCATCCCTGATTTGAGGCTAATAGCGCAACCGTAAGTATAAAGTTTGTTAATCAAATTTTAAATTAGATAAATTAAATCTTGTTAATTGGGAAAGTAATTAGAAAAAAAATAGAAATTAAATGAACTAAAGAATTAATGAATTAAAAGTGTTTATTAAAGAATTATTCATCTCATTCCATGAAGCCTAAGTACCCATATAATTATTTTATCATGGAAATTCCGTTTTTTCTAGGAGTTGTATAATTTAAGCAAATTTCTCAGTATTCATTGAAATTTATATAAATAAGAGTAAAAATTACTCTGTATATAACATGTGTGTTTGTACATTATGTCTACATACATGCTTGCATGAGTGTGTGCACGCATGCTTGTATAATATTATGTATGTTAGAAATTTTGAACTGACCATATTTTTAGCTATTCCAAAGTAAAAGTTTAAAAAAAAAGTTCATGATGTGCATTTTCACTTGCATGTCAGGACTGGTAATTTATTGTAAAAAAAATTTAGAATTGGCATTTTAAAAGGTCATTTTTAGGTAGTTAAAAGGGCTCAAAAATTAACAAATGTTTTTTTTAAATTAAAAAATTATTTTTGATTTGCAGAAATGTGATAAGATACCTTCTTGGCTCAGGACAGAGATTTAACCTGTCCATCCTCATTGAAAATGAAGGGGAAGATGCCTTTGAAGCCTCATTTGAGACAACTATTCCTCCTGGTATGAATTATGTGAAGATTGAAAGAATAGATGAAAGAGAGAAAGAAATTCCTGTCCAATGTTCACCACCCACTTTTAGTAATAATTACACTCTTCACTGTGATATAGGAAACCCTCTTCCTAGAGACAAATTGGTGAGTTCTCCCTAATTCTTATTTTCTTTTAATTTTCTAAATCTATACATTTATGATAATAATGGAAATAATGTTTAAAACATAAGTTTTATGTTTATTGGTTCCCTGACTCTCAAAATGATATTTTAGAAGCAATGAGTGGTTATATATGTATTTCTACAATTTGAAAACAAATATTTTTCACTTGGTATAAATGAAACTCAAAAATAAAAAAATTTTTTCTTAATAAACCACATTATATCTGTAATTTTAAAACATATTCTAAGTGATACAGGATTCCAAGGTGTTTTATGTAGAAGTTATCTCACAGGTACCTAACACTTAGGTCTTAAGGAAAACAATTTTTTAATGAACTCTAAGGCGTTCACATAGGCTTCGACGGTCATCAGATGTATTTACCGTTTCTTCTTCCGGGTTGGACCGTGTCAAGTTTTTGTTATTTGCCGAGCTTTCGCACATCATGTGATGGCTTCTTCAGGGCTGAAAAGAGAATTCTCTTTTCAGCCCTGAAGAAGCCATCACATGATGTGCGAAAGCTCGGCAAATATCAAAAACTTGACACAGTCCAACCCGGAAGAAGAAACGGTAAAAACTCTAAGGCCTTCTAAAACTAATTGACAAGGAGAACATATTTTTTCATTCCTAGTTTTTTTTTACAGTTAGGATTTAATCATCTCATTTTAAACCAAAATGAGAATTTTGAAGCTCTGTTTTATCGGTAGCGGTAAAATATTTTACGGCAAAAGTTGCAATTTTGTTGAAGTTTGTTCAGTGAAGCACTATTGAGAATTTATGGTAAAAAAAAATTGTGAACAACTTTAACTCTTAGTTTAAGGCTTTTGGAGAAAACCTTGAACATAAAATAAGACTGCAAAATATAAATTGAAATCTTAATAAAAAAGTTCCACTCAATAGTATTTGACAGTTTTTGATAATAAGGGTTTGATAATGGATTGTAATCAGGTACTTTATCATTTTTCAAATTGTAGATACATCTATACCTGGATACATCTTACACTGAAAAATGATAAATGAATCTGCATCTTTTGCGTTATCCTCTAATCAGGGCACTTTGTTTTCAGGAGTTGGTATTAAATCCCTAAAGATGATATATTTATCATCTTATTATTCATATTCTTTTACTTGACTGTGTACTAATTTTTGTTGTTGTACAGATTTTATAGCCTTTTCATTTGTGCCTTTTTCAGCTGGAACAATATCATTTTAATTATATCACGACCTTCCTATTTTCTTATCACAAAGAAACTAACAAAAATTTGAAAAATCGTCCTTGGCTATGAGTAAATATCTTAAACTGCCAAATTAGTATTACTGCTACTTCACTGTTCTCTCCTGTAGTCTCACAAATCATTATGCAAGATTTCCTTAAGGCTACAAGGACGGAATAGTAAACAGTGTAGTAGTAGTAAGTAAATTATATTGATATTTGTAACTTATGTAAATTATATTTCATTGCTATTTACAAAAGTATAGAAAAATGCACTCCCTAAAGTAAACAGTGTTGCTCCTTCAGATGTAGGCATAAAAAGACAATTAATCACCTTCACAATTATAAATTTAATTTATATAATGTCCTTAAGATGTTTTTTTTTTTTAACCTCCCATGCAACCAAAATTTAGGATCAAAGGTGGATACCATTACGGTCATGGAGAGATTTCTATAGGTGGATAATCTCTTGTAAAAACCCACAGCACTGGGTAAGATTTTTCTTGATAAAGCCTGCCTGTTTGTTGTGGGTCTATGATTCCCAGTATCATGCATAGGAGCCCCATATGAATCCCTTTAGCTATTAAATCACATCCTTAAAGGATCCCTTTAACATGTTAAATCTTCTGGTGTGCGAGTTTGCTCCATATATTCACATTCTCACTATTCTTCTTTACGAGGACATCTTTAACTTCTAAATCAGCAGTGAAGTTTATGACAAACCTTTCCTAAGGTTTAAAATCTGCTTCATTAGAAATTAATATGGAACAATCTTTTTTCTATTTGATGGTGTCTTTGATGTTTACTTGAGAAGATAGAGTTACGACTGTATGGAGCTAGTGAGGTTTGACGGCCATAATTATGGGTAGTTATTATGAGTGAAATTTTAAATTCATTTATTGTGTATTTGCTTTTAAATAATATTAAAAGTAGTTAGAAGTAGGCTTAATACTTAGTTTATCACCTTGAATCTCAACATGACTTAGTTTTATAATGAAAAAAGCTTTATTCGGTATTTCAAAAGTTGCAAATTGATGTTGAAGTACATAATATGTTATGTATATTATATAGGAGGCAACTTAACCTCATGTATGGTTATCTGTGTATGTGAGTTATTAAAAAGTGTTAGTCATGGCGAACATTCCATATTCCAATCTCAATACATATTCCAATCTCTGAATTATCCATTCATAAGGCTTTTATGTATTATTTAAAATATAGATCATGGTTTATCATACTTGAACAGATATTAAGCTGTTTTAAAAAGGTTTTACCTTCAACACCTCAATTTTAATCTAATGCTCAAAAAGTCATTTTCCTTCTTTCTATTCCTCAAGAAACAGTCTAAACCAAGTATGTTTTGTTAGGGGTTTTCTTCAATAGCTCATTGTTTGCCTGCATCATTTCAGCCTAGGCCAATTTTAAGTTTATATAAGACGTTGCTTAATTAATGAAATTTATATTAAATTATAAGTATAATTATTAGTTAAACTCACTAAATTTTAGCGAATGATTTAAATAAAACAAAGCATAAGTGAAGTTAACCTGGAATTTTAATTTTAAATATAAACACTAAATTATGATGCTGAGGACTTCACTTTGTTTACAGAATGCATAATAGTTTTTTTTTTCCTTGTCTCATCTTTTCAAAGTCAGTAAGTATTAGTGACAGTTAATATACGAGGGCGGGTCAATAAGTGCGTGACTTTTTAAATGAAACAAAGGTTTTTTGATAAAAAGTAATTTTATTTTTCAACATAGTCTTCTTTGAGCTCTGTACACTTCGTCCAACGTTTCTTCAATTTTTTTATCCCTTCCAAAAAATAAGATTTCTCGAGCTCCTCAAAATATGTATTTGTTTGTGAGATGATTTCATCGTTGGAATAAAATCTCTTTCCGCCAAGCCATTTCTTAAGGTTCGGAAACAAGAAATAGTCACTCGGGGCTAAATCCGGAGAATACGGCGGATGAGGGAGCAATTCATAGCGTAATTCTTGAAATTTTGCCATGGAAACAACACACGTATGGACTCTTGCATTGTCTTGATGGAAAAGAACTTTTTTCTTGGCCAAATGCGGTCGTTTTTTCTTTAAATCCTCATTAAATCGGTCCAATAAGTTGGTATAATATTCGCCATTGATTGTTCTTCCCTTCTGAAGGTAATCTATGTGGATTACACCGCGTGCATCCCAGAAAACAGTAGCCATGACTTTATTGGCTGACAAACCCACTTTGGCCTTCTTCGGCGCTGATTCACCCGGCAAAACCCACTGTTTTGACTGCTGCTTGGTCTCTGGCGTGTTGTGGTGTATCCATGTTTCGTCCACTGTTACAAATCGGCGCAAAAACTCGTCCTTGTTGCGGTTGAACAACGCCAAACATTCGATCGAAGTTGTCACACGATTGCGTTTATGGTCGATTGTTAGCAAACGCGGCACCCATCTTGCGGATAGCTTTTTTATACCCAAGTGATCATTCAAAATCGAAACCACTGACCCATGTGATATGCCTATGGCTTCCACAATCTCCCGCACTTTCAATCTCCGATCGGCCAACACCATATCGTGAATTTTTTCAATTGTTTCGGGTGTAGCGACTTCTACTGGTCGTCCAGAACGTTCGGCATCGATCGTGCTTGTACGGCCACAACGAAATTCTGTAAACCACTTTTTTACCATTGATATCGATGGTGCAGAGTCCCCATAGTATTTATCAAGCTTAGCCTTTGTTTCAGTGATGGTTTTTTTCCGCAAAAAATAATGCTTGATGAGCACACGAAATTCACTTTTCTCCATTTTCTCCACAATTCACGAAGTTGTTTGTCTTTAAAGACTGTCAAACACAAACTAAAAGACCCAGCGTGTTCAAACTTTTACAGGAGTCAGCTGATAGATGCTTGTTGACAGGAGCAGTGTTGCCAACCTAATTATAAGGCGGGAAATTCAAAAAGTCACGCACTTAATGACCCGCCCTAGTATAATCTTATCTTGATTATTATATACTATCTTGTATTTGGCTTATAGTTAAATTTCTTTAAATTTCAGGTGGAATTCAAAGTAGTACTTCAACCTTTTCATCAAGATGGGATGAAACCTCGATATGAATTTGAAATGAGAGTGAATTCAACAAACCCTGAGAACTCCTTAACAGTTTCAGATAACTACCACCATATAACAGTACCAATTTGGGTTGAAACAGATCTTATTCTTGAAGGGTATGTAACTTTTTTTTTACTAATTTTGTATATATGTAATAACACTTATAATGGAATTATAACATAAGATGTGTAAATAACATGAACAACTCTCATCTTACAAAGAGTAAAATTAAGTAAAGAAACATCTTTATCACTCTTAACCATATTTAGTAATGAGAAAGAAATGAAGAGAGGATAGTGGGGAATTCAGTCTTTGAAGCTAAATAATTAAAAACTGGGATTTTCATGCATTTTATGAAATTTATTACACATAGTTTTATATTTTCATATTTTTCACTCATTAGATTATTGGCATATTGACTATATGATAATATTTATATATTATTTTTGTGCTTTTTTTTCTTTTTTTTTTTTTTTTTTTT
>KZ807643.1:0-11187 GCA_000696205.2 Oncopeltus fasciatus | reverse complement strand
TTATTATTAATTTATATTTTATAAATAATAAATAATTAATAATTAAAGTAAATAAATAAGATTTGAGAATCTCCGAGCCTCCGTGTACTGTACTGCTATTAGCCTTGTAAACTGTGAATCCGTAAATAGAAATAAATTAAATTTTATAATAATGATTTAATAAAATTCATTTGTGAGATGCCAGTGCTATGTGGAATTTGTACCTATTAATTTTTTAATAATAATGATACATTTTTGAATAGTAGGAGAGGAAATATTCTTAAAGATTTTTTATGCAGAGGCCTGAAAATAAAATTAATTTTGAGAATCTGAAAACAAAACAACCAATTGAATTAATATAATTTATTCCAAGCAAAGAACTACAAGCAATTGCTGTAAACAAATGGCAAAGGCTAACATTATGATTTAATTCAAATTTAAGTGTAAAACTTTTATATCTACTTTAGGAAACTTCTGACAAAGTTTTAAGAATATTGACTATTAATTATATTTCATAATTAATAATTAAGTTCCTAGCTCTAGGAATGAACCAAATCAAATGGTGGCCTCTTTAAAATATTTGGAAATGTTTTGAAATTGGATAAATCCCAACAAGCTTACGGGTTTGGCTTATAATAATTTTGCAAAGCTTTTTCAGAAAATTTAAAAATTGCTTTAACAAAAGTTTTTTTCATATTAAAAATTCTGTCTAGCATACCTCTGGCGGTCAGGGCCTAACTACTTCGGCAGTCATTTCTCCTTACTCTTTAAGTATGATTAATTTTCAATTTCAGAGAATAATTACAAAACAGATGAGTACTTTTAATATTTCAAACATGTAACTACACTGCCGGACAAAATTAAAGGATCACTTCCATATTTTGAAATTACTGAACTGTATAGGGTATTTTTGAAAATATTATTTTTTCTTTGGAAGTCACAACATCGACTATTGTTGTACAGATAGAACATACTTATACTAAATTATGGAATTATGGGGCAATGGAATTTCTATTTTTATCTCTTATGTAATAATAATATAAATATTTGTAAGTGATTTGTAAATTTTGTCCGGCAGTGTATATCAGATTTTAAGTATTATATGGTTGGAGGCTGATTAGCCGTTGAGTATTATGCTGGAGAAATTAGTCAGTGTTTCGGTCAGGATCAAAAAATAAAATACTCCAAAATTGTTGTGTAATTATTTTATTATTGCTGATGTTTCGACTTATAAGTTAACTCATCATCATCAGTGTGATAGTGATGTCTGGAGAGATCTCCGATGGAGGTTTATGATCACATCTCAGAGTACAGAACTAAACTAGTTTAGTTTAGTTTAACTATTAACTAGTCGAAAATATTTCAATGTATTATAATTTATTTTTCATTATTAATCAAATAATATGTACTAATATAATATAATAAATAGATAGCATCATATTCATATCATAATGAAGAACATATCTTTAGAGATGGGGTTAGCCCCACTCAATGATTTCCTTATAAAAAATAGAGAAGTAAGAACAAGGACCTATCAAAGAACACAAAATATATACAAAGTAATATAAACAATATTAGTATATAAGATAGTTCTTAATAAAGAACTAATATTTGTAATATGAAAAGGTGCAAAAGGAGACTATTTTAAGCATTTAGAAATAAAGTGAAAAATAATACCACAGTGGTATTTTAGAAAGTTAATTGAGTTAATAACATTTCCTCTGGAGATTGAAAATAAAGTAGTTAATATTTGGTAAATTCTATACTAAACTGTGAGCATACTTATTCATTTCATAAATACCTTCCTTCACCTATGAAAAATATTGTAGGAATGAAATTTCTTATATACAAGCAATTTATATAATTTTGAAGTAAGCTGATGTATGCACAAGAATATGCATTCATAATCAGTTTAATTTCTTTCTTTCAGGGGACCATTTGCTATATCTGTTAGAGCAACCAGAAATATCAGGAAATATTAGGTGTGAACGGGTTGAAGAAACAAATGTTGAACATTTGATAGTATGTACTATACATTCAGTTTTAGAAATCAGTTAAATTCATCAAACTTTAAATTTAAAAATGTTAAAATTAATAAATGGATTTTTCTTTCAGCTGGACCGAAAAAGAAAATCCTTCCTGGATCATCATGGTGAGGGAGGGGAACAAGGAGGTCTAGTATCTTCAAGAACTTCAGAATCATCTGTGTCATCATCACGAACATCCACAGATACAGTTGAGCATGAAAGTCGTGGTTCAACCTCATCTTCTTCATCTAGAGAAGTCATAGTAACTGAAGAAAAGAGAGTAACTGAAGAATCTTCGAATAAAAAAAAACAAGAAGAAGTAAAGAAAACAAGAGACAGTTATGAAAGGCAAGGTGAGAGAGTAGGTAGTAGCTTTAAAGAAATTCACTATAGTTCAAATGGTGGTCGCATTGAGAGTGATTCTCATTCAAAAACTGTCAATTCCAATGATGAAAGTGAAACAAGTAAAACATTAATAAGGTCTGATGGAAGCTTTGAACGGAATAGTAATAAGAGCCACGGCAGTGGAAGTAGTGTAACTGGCTCATTTGGAAGTGGATCAGCTAGCAGAGGTGGGAGTCACGTTCACTATGAAGAGAAGGAAGAAACATCTAAAACTACATGGAAATCAGGCGGTTCACCCCATAGTTTTACTTCTACTAAATGGAAAACTGTTGATGATGGCGTTGAAAAAAGTGGTAGCTCATCAAGAGCTCATGGTGAAACAACTATTAATCTTGCAAATCTTGGTTTATCTAGTGAAGGAAATAGGCGTTACACAATTATTGGGAGTGGAGGAGGAGGAAGAGCTTATTCTGAAGAAAGGCATTATGAAAAGAATAATACTTGGAATTCAAGAGAAAGTATACCTAAGGTGTCAGAATTTTCTAGCTGGGTAACTAATGAAGATGGAGTTATAAGAAATGGAAGTTCTAAGAGCACTTCTGTTGGAGGACACAGAGATTTTGGAACAGTTGTAAGTGACTATGACAGTAGGAAAAAAAATATTGATTCCAATACTGGCATTCACCATGGAGGAATTATTCATGATGGAAGCTTGTCTCATCGTAAACATGAAACTGGATCCAGACATGCATCAAACAGTGGAAGAGATACTCATTCCCATCATATTCATTTACATGACAGTCAAAGTAGTCAGGTACATGAAAATAAATTCAGCCAAAGAGAGAGTGATAGAGCATCTCAAAATTGGAAAACTGCAGGAACAGTCGGAAGTGATCATACAAGTGTTTCTGGTATTTCTCATGTGGATAGTTACGAAAAAGCAGGTACAACTCATTCTCATAATAAACAAAGTGGTGAATCAAGGACAATTGCTAAAGGTCAAGGCTCTACTCACAGAGGTACCACTTATGATGACAGAAGAACTTATTCTGAAAGTGGAGAAAGAAAAAATGAGGGAAGACACAAAATTCATTGGAGTTCTGAACATAACAGTGGTTCTGATATTCATACTGATAGTACTGAAAATAATCGAGAAGGAGTGAATGTTGATGATAATAAAAAAACAATAACAGGGAATCTAAGTTTTGGGCAGGAGGGAAGTGTTCATGGAGGAAGAACATATGAAGAGCAACACAGTCACCAATGGAATACAACTTGGGATTCAGCTGATGGAGGTAAACCTAAAACAACTGAGATGAGAAAATGGTCTGTCAATGAAGATGGAACATTCAGTAATGGCAGTCAAAGAAATTCTTATGAAGGAATAGCAAAATTAGATGAAAATTTTAATAAACATCTAATTGTGAATAGTGATAAGGGAGGTTTTTATGTAGAACCTAATTTGGTTAGCTCTGGAAAGGCTGGTAGAGTCTTTTCTGAAGAAAAAGAAACTACTTCTAACACAACATGGAGTTCTGCATTAGGAGGATTGCCTATTACAAGACAACAAACTAATTGGAAAGTTAATAAAGATGGAGTCATAATAAGTGGAAGTAAGTCTGATACTTTTGAAGGTACACCTCCTATTCTTCATCAATCAGATCACAGTGTTCATAGGATAAGCTTAACGGGATCCAGAGGGCATGAGTTAGATTATGACAATAGGCATAACAAACAGAGACAAGATTCTGCCATGAGTACTTTCAGTCAACAGGGAGTGAGAAACAGAGAAGATTCTGGAGGCAGAAGTATCCACCGACAAGGATTGGCACAAGCTGAAAGTCATTTTCACAAAGCTTCATCAGGAGGATTAACAACAGAAAATAAAAGATATGAGGAAAGTACTGACTTCCATGTTCCTGATCATGAAAAAAATGGACATACACGTCAATCCGGTACTATTAATGTTGGAGACTTACTAGGTGGAAGTCAGAATTCAAAAGGTCTAACAAGTTTCAACCATTTTAGAGAGATAGCTAAAGGACCAAAAAGTGGAGTTGCTAAAACTTACTCTTTAGATTTGGGCATTAATTCTGGAAGAAATGATGACTTCAGCGGTTCAAAACACAAAGAGAATTCTGAGTCTCACAGTAGTTCTCTAGGAGAAAGTGAAATTAGAGAAAGACATTATTCATTAGACAATCCAAGTTCTTCTAATAAAAATGAAGGCTTTTCATACAGAAACAGAGATCGTTTGGAAACAGTAGGTGGTGCAATGCATTCTACATGGAGTCATACATCTGCAATGCATTCCACTGCTGATGGCGACAACCCACTACTTGGAGGTACTTATGGAGTTCAGAAAGATTCTGAAACAGCTTCCCGTAGGCATATTAGTGATAATTCAAATAGAGGAAAGTTTCAGTTTTATCCTAGATACAAAAGGCAAGTTGAGGAAGAAGACTTTGAGAAATCTCTAAGCTGTGGCCCTACAGATTGCATCACTGTTAAATGTAAATTAGGACCTTTAAAGAAAGATGAAAAAGCATTGGTTGCTTTCCGATCCAGAGTTTGGATACAAACCATCAAAAAGGTAAATAAAATTAAATTTCATTTATTTTCATATGATGTAAGTTTTAATGCATCATTTTAGAGACATTTAAAATTTCCATAGATAAATTTTAAGTTACATAACTTTAAAAAAAACAACAAAAACTATAATAATATAGTTATTATAATAGAAAGAATTAGCATTTTTATACTTGTTCAGTTTTTTTATTAAAAAGAAGTTTTATGATGTCAGGTTTTTCAAGAAGAGTTATGAAACTAGGATTTAGTTACAGAGTTTCCTCCTTAGTGTTCAATTAATCCCAGGCATCAAACCAAGAATTAAAAATTAAAAAAAATTTTAGCTTTATATTCTAATTTAATATCTCAAAGGCTAGGTATTAAAAATTCAAAAGAATATAGTAAGAATGAAAGAAGGTTTTATTACATTTTCTGCTTTTGTAAAAAAATCTTTTACCAGTTTGGTTCAATAAACAAAATTGGCTGATATTTTTCAGTATTATTTTTATGAACCTATTGTTAGACATTAAAAATATATTACTGCTATTTTTATAGCAAAAAAAAGAAAATGAACATTCACTTAGTTTTATTTTTTTCTATATTTTCTAATGTTAAATAAACCTGACACTTGACTTTGTTGTTATTATACATAGAAACTATGGATAAGGATTATAGGGATAAGGGATCAAGAAATTAAGAATTCCAGAATTCATCTACAAATTTTCACTACATGTAGAAATTGTAACTTGCTCCAAACTTGTTTTGGAAAGATTATATTTCTTAACTAAAGACTAAAAATACATTATTCATTACTTTTATTATTTATCCATTACTGTTTTACTTCTTTAATGAAATTTTACAATTTACATAACCTAACCTTTTATTAACAAATGATACTGAATCAAAAAAGAAAAAGGATTAAACTTTCTATCAACCTTTCAAAGAGATACTTAGAAGTTTGATGTAACATTAGGGAAAGACATATACAAGGTTTGAAGCCCTGGGAGTAGTATATAAGAGAACGGTATGTATATTTAATAAAGACAAATATGTCTTTATAAGAGATACAGTTGGCTTTATAAACTAAGTATCTCATCGGATCTCAGATATCTATATTCTCACATATTCATACATATATTTGAATAAGGAGTCTGGTACTTCTTCTAGGGGGATCGGTCCAGTTCTCAATATCCATAAACTTTGGCATTGAAACCCTTCAATTTGGGTAGAGTAATAACCACAAGTAATGATAAATTAAGTGACTTTTGTGTTTCTGAAGGATAAGCCTCTGAAAGTTAATCTAATAGGCATGCAGATGTACTTGACCAACAAGGACAACCCACTATGAAAGAATAATCATTCTTAGTGGGTTGTATGAATAATCATGAATAATCATTCACTAACTTTTCAATTTTTCTTAGTGTCTCTTACCTAGGTAAGAGAGAATCAAATTTTCTTGGGCCCATGACTTAACTAACTTATTTGAGTTGTGAGAGGCTTTTCCTGGAAATTTCTGTTACATGATCAATCCACATCATTAGGCCACTAATTCCTCTGCTGATGGTAACAATCCTCTGTATAAAAAGGAGAACATGGAACATGGAGAGAATTGGAGAATGGAGAATTGGTGAGAATTGTAAAAGTAAAAATAAATTTCACGATTGTTGTAATTCGATAAAGTTTGCAAATTAAAAAAAACAGAAGGGAGATTATCTTCTAATTTAAGGTTTAATCTTAAAATCAGTAATATCTATTGTTGAAAGGAATAAAATTAACTAAGAATATATTGAGATATTGATTGATCGGGATTCCATCAGGGCCAGAGTTTTTGCCTGTTATTATTAGTAGATTTTTTTTGTTGGGGATTCAGTCAAGGTTGATCCAAAAAATACAATTTAAAAAATGTGTATTGTTTACCAGTATCAGTACCATTTCGGGGCTTGTAAGCAATTTTCGGGGCTGTTAAAATACAATACATAAGAAAAACATAAAAAAATAAAATGATGTTTTATAAAATAGCCTAAAAGTAATGTGATTGTCTACATATTTGTTGTTTTTCCAGAGCATCACTTACTAAAAAGTTACAGCAATTTAATATGAATTCAAGTAATTTTGTCTAACTTTGTCTTTTGTGTAGCTATCAACTAATGTGGAAATTGGACTGAGCTCATTAGTCGTGGCTCGAGTCACTCAACTACCACATATTGGGACTCCAGATGTCACTACCAAGCACAGTTATGAGATTCATTCACAGATCCCACCTCCAGACTCACCTGTCAAGCCTGACATCATTCCTCTTTGGATTGTTGTTTTGTCAGCCTGTGCAGGAGCCATAATTCTCATGCTTCTAGTCTACCTACTTTATAAGGTAAACAATCAAAAAAAAAAAAAAAAAAAAAAAAATACATTATGCCTCAAAAGGTTATTAACTGGATAATTTTCCTGTACATAGTTCAGTTATTTCTTATATATCGTCGGGGACTGAATCTCTTCTTTTTTAAGCAGCCTAAACCTATTAAATCTAATTAAATTAGGTCAATCAGGGGCTCTAATTTCCATTAATTAATTCATTATTGAGTTTGAATGTTTTCATTTAAGTTCATGAGACACGAGTCAACTAGGTCATTGTTACCAGTTCCCAAGAGCTCTAAATATTTTTTTCTTCACCAATTTTTAAGACTTGCTTGCTGAATGTATCAACAATTTAGAAAATTAGACTAGATCTTTGATGCCAGCTCTTTACCTTTTTCAGAACTTCTAAAAGGTAATAACCTTTTATTAGACTTTAGACAATTATCTCCAAATTTATGAAATTATTTTCCTTGTTGGTAATAATGGTATTACATTTATAATTATATAATNCATCGCTGTCAGGTATTTGATAGGTATTATTATTATTATTATTATTATGGTCTTTCCATCACTTACATATATGCATTAACAATGAAAGGACTGTTCTGTGGTGTTGAGTCATGTCCAATAGTCTAGTGGTAGCACTATATTAGCATTAGCTAATGCTTATGATACTTGTTTTCCTAATATTACCTTAATATGTAACTATTGATACTAGATATCGAAATTATTTCATCCTGTGAAAAGTCACATTTTTAACTCACTAACCTTAGTTGGAATATAAAAATACTTATGTATACTTATGTAGTAAGGAGTAATTGACAGATCAGTATTTTTGAGTTACCACTACAAAATCCTATTTAATTTATAAAGTTTAGAAATTTTATGACACTTGTAGTTGAATCTTTAACTTAAGTCCCAAGAAAGGACTGAGAGAAATTCTGAGTCTTCTCATTAATTAATCGTCCACATACATAAGGATCTTTGCCATAGATCCTTGTTGACCCCTTAATCATAGCAAAATATTTTTGAAATATTATCAAAATTTATCATTGTAATTTTTAAATCTGTCTAGCTCCAGATTTTTTATTATTTATATTTATTTATTTTATTATTTGTGGCCAATGCCACAACATCTTCAAGCTCACAGTTATGAGATTTCTTCTCTGCTGAACTGGGAGCAAGCAGGTCTTGTATAATAAAAATTTTATTGTATAATAAAAATGTTATCTAAATTATTACATAGAAAATAAATTGATAGCATAAATTGATCAAAATTGTTTTATCAAGTGGGAAAAAATGAAACCATTATGAAGTAAATGGAGTGGACTCATTATGATGACTTTCTGTTTCAGTGTAACTTTTTTAAAAGGAATCGCCCTTCCAGTGCTCCAGAGAAACAACCTCTCAATAGGAATGGATATCATCATGGTGATGAAGCACTTTAGTTTAACTTTAAAATATTCACTGTGGTAGAAACTTCCACAAATTTTTGACTGTGTTATTTATTTAACCTCTTTGAGGTAGCTGAAGTCAGGTGCTCTACTTTTTATTTTTGCTACACTTTTTGTATTTAATTTATTAAATGTAAATATTTAACTCTAAAGATTATTATCAAACAAAATGTCATAATGTACTTATTTATGTGTATAAATGAATTTAGTGGTTGTAAAATATTATGATTTGTTGAAATTGCATTCATATGTTATTTTTATGTTTTTATAGAATTTTATTTAATATTTTTGTATTTATTTCACAACCATACACAAAATATAAGGCTATTTATATACTAAAAAGACTAATATTTTTATTATCAAGAGATGACGTAACTTGTATGATGATGTAACTGTATAGTAGCTACTATAATAAGTTACGTCATATAGCTACTACCTATACCTATAAGTTATGTCATAAGATCAACTTAAATATACATATTGTAAGCTTACAAGCTTAGTAACAGCAACTTAAAATGCAGCCAAAGAACCACAGTTAATAAAAACAAAATAAATTTTGTTTTGAGTCACAAGTATACTTATGCTTTAATCTTATGCTCTTTAGTAAATCCTAATTGTATCGCTTAGAGATACAACTAAATACTTGTTGCCATAAAGTCAAATTATTAATAATGTCAAAAAAAGTGCCTTTTGTATATAGTAATTGTTGAAAGGGTATTTATAAAGTAGAATTTAATTTTAAAAACTATAAATCAAGTATAAAATTCAGTATTTATTGCTATTAAACATTTTAAAAGTTCTTGTACAAATAGAAATGTGTAAAAAAATTAATAATTAACTGAATTAGTAATAAGTGTTGTAATAATGTTGTATAATATGAACTGTTAATAAGTTAAAGGAAGATGTAAATGAGTGGACTTAACTAGTAACATTGTTTCTGTAAATATTAAATATAATAAAATTTTGTTATTAAAACCAGTGTTTGTTTTGTTTTTTTTATGAGGAAAAAATCCATTTTTAGTTTCCAACTAATTATTGCTAAATTAAATTTTGTATTTTGTAATTTATTACTTGCTTCTTCCCTCATTTTTATTTGAGACTACTGAATAAAAATCCACAGCAAACCAATTTACACCTTTTGGGGAAACAAATTCAAATTAAATTAAATTCAATATCTATTAAATTATTATTTAATTATTACATATTCCATCAAAAAGTTAATAATATGGGGACTGTATACCATAGGAGAAGTGGGAAATATCAGCCAGCATTATTAGAGCGATAAATAAAATAAATTTATTAATATAAACATAAGAGAAAAAATTATCTCCTTAAGTAGTTCCTTTGAATACCAACAAACAAATAATAAAATAATATTTCTTCTGAATAATAATAAATAATATTAATTTCTAACACAGTATAATGACAATAGTAAAAAAAAAAAAATGTTTTCCAATTAATAATACAATTAGTTATATTATCCTACTGCTATATTACCCTTTTTGGTAATACAAGAAAATTGGTCTGAATAATTTCTTCCCAATTATTAATAAATAAAAATAATGTTTTAAAGGCTTTGAAAGGAATTATAAAAATAATAAGTAATATGAAAGTTAAAGATTTGAGTATAATACAAAATTATGCAGCATAATAATCAATCTGGGACTTAATAAAGTCTCCAGAAAATTGCCCCTCTCTCAAATAATGTGCACCAAGGGTACTTTATCGGTCTGAAGAGAGCGGCTACGAGTCCCAAAATGAAGATGGGTGCTGGGAGATCCTCCTCACACTGCGGCAGTCCTATTGGAATCTGTGGGCATCTCAGGCTTTCCTGGAAGCTACTTGGAGTGTCCCATAAAGTGAAGGCTGCCAGCGCAATGCAGTGGGCTAGGTGGTCTAGCGAGGACTGACTACAGGCAGGCAGAGGCCCAGGGGGGCAAGAGTCCAGTGGCGGGATTAAGCAGCCACTCCTCAGCAGCGACGAGTACGCACGCGAAGAGAGAGAGAGACAGGTGTGAGAGAGAGGGGTGAGATGGGGCAACACAACTTACACAATTCAATTATAAATATACTTAAATCTATTTTAATTTAATTCAACTAAATTGTGGCAGATGTGAAAGTCACCAACATCCCGCCCACCTAAAACGAAGTTTTACAAAACTAAAATGAGTTTGAGTCTGTCAGATGAGAGACACACCAAAGTATGAACGGGTAACTGGTAAATGGACTGGTAAATGGTGGGTAAATGGACCAGCAAAGTCGATTCCACAAGAGGAAAAGGGGCAACTAGGGACAACCCGACATTGAGGTAGCTGGCCCATAATTGGGGGTTTGGGCTGGACTTGGGGGCGTTCTCACAGGAGACACTCTGCTGCCAGCTCTCAGAACTCTGCTTCCAGTTTCCAGAAACCACTCTGCTTCCAGTAAATACAAAGTGTTTTAAAGTATAAAAGTCTTAGTAT
>KZ807642.1:381800-397862 GCA_000696205.2 Oncopeltus fasciatus | reverse complement strand
GAATATAAATAAAGAATTTGGTATTGTATTTGTGCTTCTTAATGTTGTGGGAGGAGAACAAAAAACTACTAGAGAGACAGATTTTTTTGTTCTTCATTACACTGTACATCTCAATCAAATTTGAGTTTGAATAAATAAAGATGTTAAGAAAAATTCTGTTGAAGAATTATTTTTATTCATTAAACTTTTATTTATTTACTTCATTCTGTTAAATTAAAACATTTTGTAATTTGATCACCACAATGAATTTAAAAAAAAAAGACATTCAATGTCAATCACATGAGGAGAGAAGGTGACCAATGACACCACTCTAGGATTATTTACAGAATATGTAAATTCTGTAACCCAGGAGGTTACGGTGCCATCTTCTGTTGAGTCGACAGGGAGGGTTGTAGGGGTTGGAGTTGGAAGACATGGTCTGTGCTAGTGGATTAGGATGGTATGGCAGTTTACTGTGGAAAAGGGTGAAGCGGGAAGAAATGAAGTTTTGAACAAGGGGTTATTAAGATCGTGGTAAAGGGATGAATTGGATACATAATAGGGAGTATTTGCAATTATTCTCAGGGTTTGGGATTAAAAGGACTAGATTCTTTGGATGTTGGAAGGCTTGGCGGCACCCCAGATTTCTACTCCGTAAGTCCAGATTGGTTAATAATAAGGTTTTATAGAGCGTCCGGTTGTTTTCTATCGTAAGATTGGATTTCTTTTTCATGATTTTGTATAGTAGACCATATCGCCTATTGACTTCCTATCTTTTAGTTTTAATATGTTCTCCCCATGTAAGTTGTGAGTTAAGATGGAACCCAAGGTGACGAACGGAATTTGAATGTGGTAAAGGATTATTGTTAAATTTCACAATTTCAGGGAAGTCTTTCTTCCCCAGTTGGAAATTAACTTGAACGCATTTTTCTTCATTGATTTTTATTCTCCATTTGCCATATCATTATTTAATTTTTTCAGTTAGGATAAGGTAAGTGTTACTAGGAAGTATGGATTTCAGTTTAAACAGAAGACCACTGTGCCAGACTCTATCAAATTCTTGGGAAACATCCAAAAAAGCTCCTGGGTAGTACTCTTTGCACTCAAGGGAAGAGGAAATGTAGTCTACGACGCGAAACACTTGCTGGACAGTAGAATGCTTACTTTTGAAGCCAAACTGATGATTTGGGAGAATATTGAAGGGTCAATGGATAATTATTGCATTTTATATAAATGACTTGAAATTAAATTGTTGTTAAGATTACAATTATTAACTTACCACAACAATTTCCTATATGATATTGTTGATAAAGATCCTTATTATAGTAAAAACAAAATAAAATATTTTATGGAAATTAATTTATAATAAATGTAATGCAGAACAAATATAAATCTTAATGTTGAACTATTTCAAGTAACACAATTGTGTAAAGCAAGAAATCAAAGCAGAAAAATCTACCAGTAGTTGTAGCTCCTGCTTCAATGAGTACAACATCGACCCCCCAACGTGCCATGGAAAGTCTAAGTGCATCAGAGTAGGATGCTATACCAGCAGTTACAGTAGCCAATGGAGCTCTCGGACCTGTTGCTATCCTTCCATGTATACTTGAGATGTTTATTACTCGACCTGAAACAGAGTAAAAGTTATCAATAGGTTACAAAAAAAAACAACATTTTTCCATAAATATGGAAAGTAATAATTACACAACTGCTGGGAGATTCCCTACAGGGGAGAGGTCCCCTTCTCCCTGCCAAGTGACATTTATGTACTAATTTTTTTTTCTTGTTTATATGCATATTATTAAGCCATCAAATTACATTACAAAATATGTTTTATAAGCAGAAAGTAATAAATAAAGATTTATAAAAAAAATTATACAATAATTATAATATTCTTCATAAATGAAATAAAGAAAAAGTTAATAAGGCTAAATGTGTATTAATGTAACATAAATAAATCTTAGATGATAAACACTTCTTTTTTTTAAATTTAAGTGTTAGTTTCCCTTTCTTTTCCTACCAATTTAGGTCCAAGAGCCTTAATAAATTGTATATGAGAGAAAAGCATGCTACCTATGGTGTGGTACATAGAGGCTGAAAAGTTAAGAAGAAAAGCTCATTATCACTGCCCGATAAATAAAGATATTGCTTCCTGTCGTTTACAGTATTTCATAGAATTCATTCTTCTCATTTTTTGTCTGAGGCATCTCTGCTTGTATACTAAAAATACTGTAGTTAAAGAACCTCCCTTTAGTGTACGAAGTACATATACAAGGGCTGACATGTTCATACCTAAGGCAGATGAGAGGAGGCTCCCTGACATTGAATCCTGTTCCAAACCTTTTTTATTACTGCAGTAGTAGAGTGTATAATACCATCACCTGATTACCCGCAAGTCAGTAATACCCAATTTGTACATGTCAATCTTCTCTAAGAACACATTTCGCAATCAAGGTTAGTATATCATTATTACTATTGCAGGTTAAACCATAGACTTTTGCTGATTTGTTTCCTTTTGTCTAGGCTACTATAAGGTTTTATATTAATACAGGGGGTGGTGCTAACACTTTTGGCTCAGGACCAGCTGATTTGAAAAGGGTTTACACCCATAGGGTTCCATAGCATAGAAAAGATTAACACCAGCAAAGGATAAAACAGACATGAAGGAAAATTTAGCTACCATTTTTGGGGACTGTTAATGACCAATTTTAATGAATAATAAACACCTAAGTGAATGCAGAGTATTTTGTCATCCGTTATTTTATTATTTCCTTGTTTTGTTTTTTTTTTCAGAATGAAAACTATTGGTTCTTATAATAAAATATTGAATAGGATTAGATCAATTAATTTTTAGTGAAATCCACATTACCTCTCTTAAGTAAATAGTCATAATTAACTAAGAGAATACCTTTAGTTTTCCTGATGAGTGGGAGGAGTATAGAAGTTAGTGAAATATTCCCCAAGAGGTTAACATCAATCATTTGCCTGAATGCGCTAATAGGAACCCATTCAGGTTCTCCAAAGGCTGTCCAGGATGCAGCATTAACCACTGCCCATAATCCTCCTAAAAATAACTTAACTTTTCAAGAACTGCTTAATAGAATATCTGTATATATTTTTTTAAATTATGCTAAGGCAAATGAGAAATGCATGATTCAAGTTTATCATACTTTTATACTAGTCTACAGTAAAACACATTTCGCCTAATTTTGTTCAGTAATGCCACAGTTGCTTAATTTTGTAAACATGCTAAAGTAAATAAAACAAAACTAAAAAAAAAAAAACTCTGACCTCCTAGGCAAAAGGTACACACCATACTGACAAAGGTCTAAATAAGTGCTACTTATAGTCCTTTTATATGTAGTACAAATAAATGCAGGTCTCCAAAAACAAAAAAAAAAAAGTTAAAAATTGGTTGGAACTAAGTATTTTCTCTATAATTTTGAAACTACTGTTAACACTTAAGATGAAATGTTGTTGTAAAGAACTATATTTGTAAATAATTTTAAAGAAGTTGCATTAGATACAACTGCATTTTTTATGTTATGACTGATTATATAATAAACTCTCCCTATGGTAGTTAAGTAAAAAGAGATAAGAGTATTCAGTAAGGAGAAATCCGTTTCTAAATATTAATATGTTTTAATTAAATTTAAGAAAGCATCCTTATACATTATACTTTTGAGGCAGGAGATGTGAAGTAAAAAAATCAGTGTTCTGTAATTCCTCTTTTTTTTAACTTTAAAAATTCTACTTAAGCACATTCAATATTCTGAGAAAAGTTTTAACAAATATTTTGTGTTTAGAAGACTGTAATATTTTTTAAACAAATGTTAGTAACTGGTACTAAATTAAAAAGTAGTAAATTTACAATAAAACAAAATGCATCAAAGCAATAACTGTTATTTATTAAGTAAAAAAATTTTTATTTTTTACTAAAAAAATAGTTGGATCTTTTAAAACAAATTTGGTAAAAAAGTGTTTAAAAATTACATTTACTATTAAAATTTATTGAATTTTATGTCTAGCATTGGTGCAAGTGTTTTAAGATATGCTCTCTTAAATAAATTAAAAATAGTGAAAACACAATTTTTAATTTATTTAAGAAAGCATATCTTAAAACACTTATACCAATGCTAGACATAAAATTCAATAAATTTTAATAGTAAATGTAATTTTTAAACACTTTTTTACCAAATTTGTTTTAAAAAATCCAACTATTTTTGTATCTTTATTGTAATAGGTAATAATTGAAAATACATTTTTATTTGGGACCTATTATAACAGTAGTATAAATGTATTTTTTTTCTTCTTCTTTTGTAGAAAGCAGTCCTCTTTTCTTTTACATTTTAATGTTTTTACATTATTATTATAATTATTTTTTTATTAATTGGTAAACATACATCATTCTTACCATTCTGAGAAAATCGTCTTTGTAATCTTGTGAAGTAATGCTCCAGATTGGTAGGTGCTTGAATTTTAACTCTTTTTATATATAGAAATAATTGAATACATAACAAAATCAAGTCCTTACATTAAAACAAGAAATCTGTTAATGTAGGAACTTGAATCTGTTTTCTGTTCTTCAACTTATTATCCGTTGTTCAACAAGTTTGTTGAATTTCTACAAGGAAAATCAGTTCAAATTTTGATAACCGAATATAAATAGGATTATTGAAATCGTAAATTATTAGCTTAAACAATATGGTAAACTTACTGTAAGTGCTCAAGAAATATTTTAAGTTTTAAATAATTAAAGGAATACTGGCTTAATTTTATGCCTTACTCCGTTTTTTTCACTGTAGTTAATTACTTCTTCTATTTTGAGAGCACATCGATTAAAACCAAAAAATATAATAATTATGATACCTTCAAAGTTTTGTTGAACATAATCAAGGAGAGATTTTAGACTTTGACTACTAGTCACATCTAAGTCCACCACTTTCAGCCTTCCAGAACAGTCCTCTTTTAATTTATCTTTAAGTTCAGAATTGTTAGGAGAGAAACCAGCAATCACTGTTACTCCCTATCAAGAAAATAAATTCATTCAACAAATTAATTTTATTTATATAATCTATTTGAAATTCAGTTCATGATAGAACATAAATAAAATAAACACTATTGACTTTAGATATATTCTGCATTTATGGATAAATGATAAAAGTCAGCCAGCCATAGACATTACTCATCAATTAAAATAATCTGTTATGCTAGTATGTGTGAGCACATGTGTGTGTGTATAAAATACTCCAAATATGAAATACCTCTGTAGCCAAAATATTAGAGTCTTGCACACAAGAATTTAATTTCTCATTTTCCTTATCAGATACAACAACAACGGTTTAAGACTACCAATCTTAAAAACTAATTTTGAAAGAAAAAAGAGTTTGGCTTTAATATCAGGGTCTAAAACATTAGACTGGTGAAAAGTTTTAATCCAATCCAATCTATTGAAATAATTTTTTTTTTTTTTTTACCTTCCATATAACTTAATTATTAATTTTAATAATCTTACAGGGGTCACAGAAAAAAAAGTTATCTGCAGGTAACTACCCTATTCAAAACACCATGGCACTAGATAGGTTTTTTTTTCTTGATAAAGCTTGTGCTAATGCTGTTATCAGAAGGACATGAATCCAAAGTATTAAGCTAAGTAGTCTCAAGCAGATCCCCTATGCCAGCAACAGTCAAACAACAATTTATACCACGAATAGGACTCAGAACACACAATTAGAAAATCAGATTATCAAAAAATTTAATAGATATAGAAAAGGAGGCTGAGCGAGTCAAAGTCAAATTTTACACAAGTATAAAAGGAGATAATACTTTAGTTAAATCAGCTCCTAAGCAAAGAATGGGGATTAGCTATAACAAACACCAAAGCTGTCTGTCAAAGTGCAATCAAGAAAAAAATGCTTAGAAATGCGAAAAACCTTAAGATGGATATCGATAAAATTAACCTATTAAATACTTAATAACCTATTTAAAATATAATCTAAATAATTTGAGTTTAAAACCATATTTGAAATTTATTTAATATCATTATTGCAGAACAGATGAACAAATTATTGTTCAAAAAAATTTGATTTAAGACTCGGATTTATTCTTGGGTTGGAGCACAAGAAAAAACATTCTGACATATAGGTCTGCTCACATATTACTTATTTCAAACAACAAAACATTAGGAAAAAATGTTCAGTGTCTAAAAATGTATTCATCCAAAAGTTCCAAAAAAGAACAAATTCATTGATTCACACACATCTCAGAATATGTAATCAATTAATCGTTATTTCATGAGAATTATTTCAGGAAAATATTTAATATTACCTGATCATCAAGATGTTTAGCAGCAGTAAATCCAATTTTGGCTTCACATCCTGTCACCACAACTACTTTTCCAGCACATGACACCTTAAAGAATTAATTAATTATTTCAGAGCTATTCAAATTCATCTATATTCATATTCATAATTTTTAGATAATCACTTAAAATAATAAAGACAATTTATTGAAAAAAGACTGACATTTTTAAATAATTTACAGCAGGAAAAATCATTAAAATTTAAAAAAAAAACAATAAATGAAAATGAATTAATGCAATTTAATGAGATGCTTAAATAAATAATTTTTATTCATTTTTAATGAGGAAGCTATTATTTATTTATTATCATTATTATTTAGCCTATTTCACTTCAGTAGTATAGTTGCTCTACCAATTGAAGCTATGAATAGCATGCTTTAGAAAATCAAATAATTAACTTCAATAATTATAAAAATTACAAAATTTTAGGAAATGTTATATATTTTCTCGCAAACTTCTGGTGCTATTCCTAAACCCTAAATAATCGCTCTGGAACAAATTATAAATTGCAATCAAATGATCCATTTGATCACTGCTATCAAATTAATAAGTTTTCCTTAACAAATTTGTCGAAGGTATTATATAGTAAGGAATAAGTGATTAGGTTTTTTTAAATTTTGGTGCAAAATTGACCCTGCGGCCAATCATGAGCTATCCATCAGAAATAGACTATTCAGCTTCTCTTCAATCTTCATTTAAAAGCTAACAGTAGTATTGACACATGGATCTCAATGGTTTTCAACTGAAATTTCTTAAGACGTAAAGGTGATTTGAAATATTTGGCTCAGAAGAAATTTATAAAAATAATCTGTATGACTGGAGTATTATATTTGAAGGGGGTCTATTTCCAGCTCTTGATCACCACGATCCAAATGGATTGTTTGTGATATCACATTCAAGGTTCATTCATCCCAAAACTTTAGGCCCATTTTAAAGCTCTTGAAGTCCCTAGGATCAGATTTTGCGACGTCCTTGGAACTATCACCCTTCCAAATAATCATAAATTATCTGTAAGTACTGTAAAGTATCTGACATAGGAAAATGCTTAGCAGTTGCACCAAATTTGTTCTGCTGTCATTTTTCCTCCAATCATAGTTTGTTGATAGAGTCCTTCACAAAACCCATTTTCTTTAGATGGTATTTAAGAGGCCTTATGTTCAATGGGCCTTAACAATGGGGATCAAGCATCTTAACTTATTTTTTGGTAGGCCAATACAATAATAGGTCCTCTTGTTAAATAATTCAATGAATCCTTCCTGGCCAGTGCAACCATTACCTCAATATCTGGGTGCCTTCATGCAAGTGGCATTCAGTGCAGAGACTCAGTTGTTCCAATCAAGCAACTAATGTCTTCACAGGTGTTCATTCCAAGACTTAATTTGAAGTCACTAGATAGGTGCAGTCACCTAAACTGCAGCCTGACTAACAGAGATTATGTAGATTCTTTACCCCTAAGGGCTTCTCTAAGTTCCTGCTGATGGCCCCATAGATAGCAAGGATCTCTGCCTGGAAAATTGTGGCATATAATACCAAAACTCTAAGAGCAGTCGCTTCTCTCTATGAGCTTTTCTGGCATAATTCAGAGTAGTGCAGCACCAATTCCAGTAAACTGTAAACAGGTTTGACAGACCTAGCAAGTTTAATGACATTTAGTGTAAGGAGCCTGTCTAAAGTAAGCTCCTCTTTAGGTAATTTTTTTTTTTTTTTTTAAATAGTGGGCATCTACTGCTTTAGGTTATTGTACAAATTATTCACATATTTTCTCTTCTTGACTTTAGAGGACTTTAATAAATTCCAGTTTGGCACTGTAAGAGTGGACTTAATTAAGAATGATAATGAGCAGGTTTACTTATGAATGTTCTAATTTCTTCTGTGATAGGAGGAAGCAAATTGCCACCACATATTTCTTCTTATAATGAAAGCTTTTTGTATCAACTGCAGGGTTTAAGAAATCAATTTTATATTAAATAAAAACTCATTTCTACAATGTTTCAATTTTAGGAGTTTTAAGAGTAGTAAATATCAGTTCAAGGTGTTGATTGATAGCTTCAATTAAAGAGTCATAAACAAGAATGTAATAGTAATAAAACTTGATAGCACAGAGAAGATTTTTCAGAACATTTTCAACTTTGTACAGCCACATTGCAGAAGTAGTACCTAGTAAAAGAAATTCAATTCGGCTAAACTTAAATCTGAAAGAATTATGGAAACTATGCCATAGCAATGTGAGCAAAACTAGATGACTACCTGAAAGTTCAATGACACAGCAGGGTGAAATGGTCAAAAGCTACGCAAGCATAAACCACAGAAGAGATTCAAGTCAGAGTGGTTCAATGCTTAATTTGCTGAATCCCTGGAAGTGTGAAATGGAGCAAGAAAAGCACCTTTGAAGAGAAAAACAAGAGTATCATGGCAGCATTACTTCAAAGAAAAAGTAAGGCTAAGCTAGTCTGTAGGAAAAAGAAGAGAGCTTATTAGAAAAAAAGCTCGAGTATCTCAAAGTTGCATGCAATGAGAACACAAAAGGTTTCTGCAAAAGGGTGAAGAATATAAGTATAGTTTAAACTGAGGAAGCAATCTCAGACTTCATCAGAAAACATCTTGACTGAGAGAGTATAGCATAAATGTGGAAAAGTCACTTTCAGGAGTTGGTAAACACAGAGACAGAGGGCAAAGATGAAGAAATTTTTTCGACCCTGTGTAAGATGATATTTCCGCCCACTTGCCCTGAACCAAATAAAGGTGATAAGATTAATGAAGATTAACCGATCCCCAGGGACAGAAGGTATAGAACTCATAAAATAGATGTGAAACAGTTGTTGAAGATTTGTAGTATATCATTTGGGATATATAGATCAGTGAAGAGCATTTTTGTTTTTTGCCTTATTTGTAAGAAAGGGGGCAAGACAACTACTCAATGTCACCTTCAATAATCCACTCTTCATTATTTTTTTATGATTGACTGCCCATCTGGAGGATACTGAGGATCCCTCTGTAGGTTACTCTCAAGAACTGAGTTTATATGCATCACCAATTCATTGATTTCAGGCAAGCATATTACAAGGTAGACTGAGGGATCTGAGGACTTTTGGGATCTGTAAGAATTATATTCTGGCTTTTAAAGATAATGATGAAGAACTCTAAGAGCCGAGTAAAGTTAGAGAGGCTGTGGTGTTCTTCAATTTCCCAGTAGAAGATGTACAGGCAATCAGATCTAATCCAAGTGGGATCTTATATAACTGGTTTTAACAATTTATGATCTATAAGACTGATAGGCACTCTGCTGGGTTGACATTTTGAGCTCTGTCAGGAGCTTTGGAAGAATATAATGGCACACAAATAGTTTGTCTAATATCAATGATGATAAGACATTAAATGACAATCTTGAGGATGCAGCAACATATTATACACTCATTTGAATTTATATATTTTCCAGGTCTGAGATACATTCATGTATAGAGGAAGAGATGACTAGATGACATGTAGGCCAATTTTAAGAGACTAGGTCTGAGAGGATGAAAAATAAGGTTGAATGTTCAAAGCAGACAGGAGATACTATATTAGAGAGTGTAAGTGATATATAGATGACATTATTTGTCATGTTTATTTTTTGATAATGGGGGTGAGATGAGTTGAAATGTTGAAGATGACCTAAGTGAGCTTTTTGTACTGGTCAGTGGGGAAAAAGCCATTGGAATTACTTATCTAGTAAGGGGAGTTGATAGTAAGACTAAATTTATATGGAAAATTTTAGATGGGGGTGATAGGAGTTGAATGAAGCAAGGATTTTGGAAATTTTTTCTCAATTAAGAATGAGGATCAGGTCATCAACATATTTTTTGAGGAACAAGATTTCATTTGGAAAGGAAGGAAGGATGGTATCTAGGTCATTGAGAGTACTATTGGAAATATCAGGAGCAAGGTTATTTCTCATAGACAGACCGTTAACCTGGTTATAGTAATTTCCTTGGTGAATGAAATAGCCAAAAGTACAACGAAGGGATATGGACTCTAGGTAAGCGGACCAAGTAAGGGTGGGGAGGTCTTGGATTGTAGCCCTGTATTTATCAACAATTTAGAGAGCTTTGTCTATGGGTATGTTAGTAAATAGGGATTCTTCATCTAAGGAGCAAAGAATGTAACCTTTTGGGATACGTAGGAATTCAAGTTGTGTTTTGAGATCAACAGAGTTTATATATATATATATATATATATATATATATATATATATATANTATGTTAGTGAATAGGGATTCTTCATCTAAGGAGCAAAGAATGTAACCTTTTGGGATACGTAGGAATTCAAGTTGTGTTTTGAGATCAACAGAGTTTATATATATATATATATATATATATATATATATATATATATACATACATATCAGAAGTGTTTTGTTGGTTAAGAATCTGTAAAGATGAAAGGAGGAATTTGTTGAGTTTGGAAGAAGGAGAGTTGGAAAGAATGGGGCGGAGGGGGTCTATGGTTTGTGAATATTTGAGAGGCCATATATTAAGGAAATTAGTAATAGAAAAAAAAAGTTATTATTTAAAAAAATTGGAATTTACATGTGGCAGAATGAAAATGGTAAAAAATTACATTTACAATAAGTTATTGTTTAAGCAAGTTATCTACAATTTTTACTCACAATCCCATATAAACTCCCACACTTAATATTTTAATCAGCACCTCATTTGTACACTAAGTATGTTTGAGGTGCTAATAAAATTATAGGATAGGTGAAAAAACTTAAATTATACCTAATTAAACCCTTTGTTCTAACTATATTACTGAATGAATATTGTACAGGTTGAAACCTTAAAGAATAAAAACTTTGAATAATTATTTATTACCATTGAAAGGACTGGAGGAAGAGAACAAAGATAATTTTGGAATTAATAATTCATTAAATTAATATTTAAAAGAACATTAAATAAAACATTTCCTTCTCTCAGTTAGAAACTACCTTACTTTTCAAAATACAAAAGTTAATTTGCAGTTTCTTCTTCCAGGTTGGACTGTTTAAAAAAATTGTGTCTTACCAAGCTCTTACCCATCTTGTGACCCATAATTCCTGGTTTCTTCAAAATTAAACAGTCTTTTTTATTTTCTTTAAAAAATCTCCTAAATTCTCTATTTAGCTCAGAAGAAACCATCAAGAAATGAGCAGAAGCTAGAGAAGACATTTTTTTATAGGGTTCAACTTGGCAGAAGAAACTAGAAATAATTCTATGAATATGAAAATTATGTATGCATGCACACATTCCCTCAAGATTAATAATCAAAACAAAATGTATGTATAATATTACAAACATCTTGATTAATTTTTTTCTAATAAATTTATTATTGTGAAATACATAATTAATTAATCAATCAATTTAATTAATTTATTAAAAATGTATAACTAACATTACTAAAGCATAACTAAATTCTCAATTCCTGATGAAAATAAAATACAATTTTCTTTAATAAAAATTATAAGTCACTGTTGTAAAATATAAAAGGAATGTAGGTTACAAATATCATTCAGAATTCTCTAAGTTTATCTAGAATGGCTCACTGCCAAATCCAGTGAATGTAGATTTTCTATCCATAAAAGTGTACAAATGCTGAAAGCATCAAATTAAAAAGGGTTCAATTTATCTAATAAATAATAATATGCTATAAATAATAATTTTAAATGTTTTTACATTATTATTATAATTATTTTTTTATTAATTGGTAAACATACATCATTCTTACCATAATGAGAAAATCGTCTTTGTAATCTTGTGAAGTAATGCTCCAGATTGGTAGGTGCTTGAATTTTAACTCTTTTTATATATAGAAATAATTGAATACATAACAAAANGCTAAAATATTTAGTTTTATTCATAAAATTAGAATTTAATATTAATAATACAATTCTTGATATTAAAAATTAAAAAATGTAACATTACTCTTGAAATCTTATTAAATAAATAAAAACTTGAGAAAAAATTAAAACTTGATTATTTTCATGTTGACTTTTATTATTCTAATGCAATATATGATCAAAATCTGATTTTCATATTATTCATTGAAATTTAAACTTAAATCCTTACAAGGAGTGACTGATTTATTTTAAATTTCTGCAGGTTCTCATATTGAATTAAAGTTATAGAGCAGTCAAAGTATTTTTATTTTAAATATTCTTAACTTTAAACCTTTTTAAAAGAAATAAAACATTAACAAAACATGAGTTTTAATTTTTATTTTTTAAAGTTTTGGATTTGTTTATAGAGTTGTTAAATCAATTATTTTAACATACTCAACATTTATTTATTCCTTTAGATATAATCTTTTCTTTAAATTTCAATTTTAATAGTTAAGTTTTACATATTCTATATGAGAGCACTCGAGATAACATTATTACAGTGCATTTTAAATTTAATATGCTTAAACAAATTGTATGAAATGTAATAAGAAAATAAAGAATAATCCAAATTATCGTTATACTTGTATCTATTTATAAATTCTGACTCATAAATAAGTTTATAAAATCTAATGATCACTTATTAACTAGCATCTAAGTCCTTTCTTTGAACTCCACTTTTAGCAGCTCAGTTTTATAAATAACTCTGAATTTTTATTAATAATTTTAAATGAATAAATGGTTGTGTAAGAAAAAAACCATACTAGTCTAAAGCTAAAAATTAAATCACTAAAGAGTAATAGAAACAATTTCATAATTATAGTGTAAATTTTAATATTTCTTATTATGTTTTTACTATAAGAATCGCTGAAACATTTACCAGTTCACTTAGTAAATATTATTTAGTAAGGATTGCTGGATGTCCATGAAAATATAAGAGGTTAATTTAAAAATTAAATTATCTCCACTGTGCAACTAAGGGTTTTAATTCTCAACAACTTTGCAAGTTTTGTCGAACCTTTTTATTGATCATGAAAAAAAAAGTTGGTGAGTCCTACCTTAAGGTTGTGATAGAAGAGGGTCAGTGCAAGAGTGAGAGCAAGAGTAGGTATAAATATGGTGACCAGTGGAAGATGAACGAGGTTTACTATACTCAGGACTGTGCTAAGGATAACAGCCGCAGCATGCGAGAAGACTAGCGGCAGGAGGCAACGGTCAACCAAATCCCAAGGGATCTCCTCCTCCCTCCCTCCTTCTTGCTTCATCCTCCTCTCTTTTCTCTCTGCCTCCCCCGCCCCCCACTCCTTCACCCAGATTTAGCTTTCACCCCACCACCTCTGCCACTGTCACACACTAACTCCCACTCCCTCTCCTGCCAAACCAAAAAGTATGTTTTGCTTATTTTTTTTATTTAACTTAAAAAATCCTTTGAAATCATTCTATTATTTTTCTACTTTTTTTTTCCCCCTCCAAAGTTTCAGAAAATGTAAAACTTAGTATACACTCATACATGCACAAACACAATACACAAATACAACTATTATGATTTTGTGTAATTAATAGATTGGTTATTGGTCATCATAATAAATGAAATAATTAATGAAAAAATTTACTCAGATAAAATAAAACTAAATTTTTAATACTTTACAATCAAGGTTATCTTCCTGGAAGGGATTCTTTATGATTAAAATACTTTACTGTTTTAGCAAAACCATCAAATCTTAAGTGGAATCTTTGAAAACTGTTTCGTTATTTTTTGTTTTGTAAAACCAGCCTTGGATGCATAAAAATTAATTTTTCTCCATGACAGATAGAAGGTCGATTGACCTTATTTATCTATAATAATTCATTATCACTGTTTAGAAAGCACAATATATATGTAATTCTAAGTAGAGAAACATATAGGATTATAAATTTAATTGTATTAGAAGATGTGAATAAAAAATACTTCATATTAAATGCCAGTTCAAGGGTTAATTTAAAAAAAATCTTCCCCATGAGAATTTTTAAATAAAACACATTTAAATTAATAGCAAGTAAATAATTTATCAAAAAGATTTCTTTAAAAAATAATAACTAGAACCTGTATAGCATTTAAAAAATATTTGCATTATGGTATATACACTTTCATACAAGAAGTAATAAATAAAAGATTAAGATAGGTGTATAAATTGATATATATGTCACTATTCATAGTTTATAATAAAGCTCAAAACAGTAAAAAATTAATAAATATCAATATTTAGAAACAAATATTTAATAAAGTAGAAAGTTGTGTTAGATGCACTTTAGAATCAGATCAGATATCAAATGAGTTAAGTTGTTAAGTATTTATTTCAAAAAAGTAGGGTGCACTTTCTCTTATCCTTATTCTTATTCCCTCTCCCTCACTATTTAAATTTCTGCTGCTTTTTAATGAAGCTTAATTTCTAATTTTGCTAATTTAATTAATTAATTTTAATTGAAGAATATTTATTCTTCTTAATTTTAACTGTTTTTAACTTTGAACTTTCAGATTATAAAAAGTGATATTAATACTTTTTTGTTCACTTTATTTCGATCTTTTATTAAACTTTACTAGCATTTCAAACAATTGTTATACAATTTTCAGAGTTTTTGCTCTTAATTGTAAACTACCTCCTAACAACTGATGACAATATAAGAGCTCTTCTTGGTAATCCAGGAGAAGCCCATTGTTTTACCATTTAAAATTAAAGATCACCGAATAATCCTAAAACTAAATAATCTTCTAAACAATAACCTGTATTTTTAAAGAACCCTCATTTTACAAAAAGCATGTGAAATCCTAATTTCTACCAGGGTTGAAAAGTCATCATTAATAATTTTTCACTTTCATTTAAGATCAATGCCTTAAAAGAGCTAGTGTTTTTCTATGGATGGAAATTGCAAGCCAGAATTTTCTTTTTCAGAATTTATTAATCCACGTAAACATTTCTTTTGAAACACTGTGAAACAGCATAATACCAGATTTTCTTATAAATTGCAGTACTAAAAGTCTTCAAAAATCTTTGTCACACACACATAGAACCCAATTTACATTTCCTTACTATTCAGGAAACACCTCTTGGAACAAAATGAAAAAATGTAAAATTTTTTGATTGATCACTATAATTTCTTTATCTCAGGATAAAAAAATAATAAATATGTAAACAAAATTGTGAATTTCCAAACCTGTTTTACTTATATTTCTTGAGGTATCCCCAGACTTTAATAAATACTGCTTAAGTAATTTTAAAAAAAAACTGAAACCGATGCACTTAGCATCCTAATAAAAGAGAAATTCAGGAAAGTAATACAAAACTGATATTTTTTATTCAAAAAAATAAATTTATTTGCATCAAAATATATTTATTATAAATAGTAAAAAATTGAAGATATTTAAAAATAGATTAGAATATCATTTTAAGAGCAAAACATAAATGTAAAACTGAAAAATTATGTAAACTAATCCATTAGGAGTAAATCAAAAATTAATTTTACAGGACATGTGGAGAAGGTAGATACACACTCTTATTTAAATGTTTAGGAATGTAAATGATACATATTGAAAATTTTATAATTTAGGACATTTTATTTTTATTTATATTAATGTAAAATATGTAAATTGATTAAAGGACTAACATATAATAAACTCTGTCAAACCTACAAGGTTTTTAGTGAATTTGGTGCATGTTAACAAAATATTAGTAATGCTATCATGACTGATCAATGTTCAACATCAACCAACTGGTCTTTTGTAACTACATTTTGACATCCAACATAAGGACACCTAAAAAATAAAAAAAAATCTTATATATTTTTTAATAAACA
>KZ807642.1:364335-381246 GCA_000696205.2 Oncopeltus fasciatus | reverse complement strand
AATTGAAAATAAACAAAAATATGCATCACTGACTTCTGTAAAATTATAGGGATACAAATTCAATCAATTTTCATACATAAAGAATAGGTCATATATATATATATATATGACATAAAAATATTGTTTATAGCGAGTGATAAATTTCATAATTAAAAAATATTTAGCTGTTGGTAGAAAAGGAAGTGATGGCTTCAAACCTACTAATTTCTTCTGCCACATATATACATTTTTGTATAATTCGCCATAGCAAATTAACTTAAAAAAAAAACAAAAAAAAAAGCATTTATTAAACATTACAAGGTTTAGTTGCTTGCAATAAAACTATTAAAAGTCAAAGATACTCACTTGAAATGTGGTCGATTCTTTATTATACAGTTTATACTTTTCTTGTCATACAGATGTTTACATGAAGATGACTGGACTGGATTCTGAATTGGCTGCCTAGTCCATGGATCAATAGCTTCATTCTTTTCCTCTTCTACCTCCAATATATCTGAGGATAAAATAATACAATATATTTCCATTCACAAGAACAGCACAAAATTTCACTAATGTGTAGTAGAGTAAGAAATGACTTCAGGTTAGGAAAACTCTGATTTGAAAGAGTGAAAATATATAAAATATTTTAACAAGCTATATATATATATTATAATAAATACTATACCACCCAGGTCAACTTAATGAGAGATTTTCAAAAGTTGTCATATCAGTAGTATAAACCCACAACCTCTAGATTTTTATTAACAATATTCATTACATTTAATATGCCTAATAAAAACTTACGAAGTTAATTTTATGACAGAGAGAGAAGACAATCAAAATCCAAAACCAAGAGCCTTTTGCAAGTGGTAAAAGAGCCCTTTTGCTCTTACCTGAATCACAAAAGATAAAACCAAGTTTAACTCCAATACTAAGTGGATGGAAAGTTATCAATAATAACAAAAATCAAAATAATCTGATTTGAGATTTCACTGGAAGATAGTCGCTAGTGACAAAAATTGTATTACTCTCAAAATCCGAATGTGTACTACAATGTGTAAGCAATGGCTACATAATGGTTTAACTGCTTTTCCATAGGTATCAAATAGACAATTCGAAAAAAAACAACAAAAAAAGCATACTTTATATTTTTTGGAATTTTTAAAGAGTTATCATCACAAATTTATTCTTGATTATTATTAGTAGTAGTTTATTACTATTATTAGTATCTATATATTTGAAATAGAACCATCAAATTTAGCAGATGGCCACTAAGGTTTTCTTTTGATTTTCACTTTTATTAGAATGAAGGTAGTCTAATAAGTTCTATGAATTATAACAAACAACAAATGGATATGAGATTTAGGATTAGGCTTTAGGATACTCCAAAGATAATGATAATTTTAAGTTAAGATTAGAGATGTAAGAATATTTGAGAATGAAAAGTACCTTCATCTTGCTGATCTAAATGTTTCTTTAAGCTTTCATAAAAACTGTTATTCTTTTTAGATTTTTCTTTAGTGGGCTTTTGCATTTCAGCCTCAAAAGTCTAAAAGTAAAAGAACAAATAAATAAATACATGAAATATATATATATATATAAAGGATATGTTACAAAAAATATTCACAGAAAAACTAATATTCTTGCCTCCTTGACCAGATTATATGATTTTGCAGAACTAAGAACCTGGTTACATTTTTCAATCGCAGATTGTTCCTTCTTAGATTTCATTTTAATGTCATCAAGTTCCTTTGCAGCCTCAAGTAGTTTCTCAAAGCCTCCTTCTCCTAAAAACATGTAGTTTTGTACTAGCAAAATTTGAAAGAAATGGCTGGTAACATATAAATCTTTGCAAAGAAAATTAAGAACATCGAGACTATTAAGCATAGCATTAAACAGCAAACCTTAACGAGCAACTTAAAACTATAAAATTATTTGGTTATTAAGCTATATTAAGGAAATTTAATTAATTGTTATAACTGAATAAATTGATAAATTTATTAAGGATATTAAGTTTATAAATATAGTATGTACCTGCCTGATTTTGATTAATTAAATCAGCAATTTGTTTCATTCTCTTCTCGCTTTCTTGGAGCAACTTATAAATTTCACTCATTTTGAACTAAACTAAATATCTTAAAGGATGTTATGAAAAGGGCTAGTAAAAAAATTGCAATTTATTTCATGGCAGAAAACTTGTGATGTCCTTTTTTTCGATTTTAATCGAGGTCTGACAGACACATGTCAGCCCAAAAGTTTAATAGAAAATATAACCTTTAGCACACGGTAGTAAGATAGTTAGTCGCTATTATTTAAGGTACTGTTAAGAGAGAAGAGAATTAAAAATGTCAATTTGACAGTTAACCTGAATTGCCGCCTTGGCTTTTCAAGATGGCTCAACATCATAATTTAACCTCTATGCTTACTTCAAAATATATATCTTAAAATGATGACGTCAAAGAAAAGAAAATGGCATTTGGGATAAAACCAAACGTTTGATAGCTATTTTTAAATCTGATGTACGCATTAACTTAGATTTTTTTTTTTTTTAAAGTTCCTTATTAAAACTTTATTTTCTGCCGATAGTCAGTACCATCTGAGTTCTTCTCTGCAAAATAGTGAAACCACCCAATGTTGGCTTGCCCCATAGAGTGGGAAGTGGATATTGAGGCAAGGGTCGCAGACGGGAAACGCCTCATTTTGATCAGCTTAATATAAATAATAAATGTACTTAGTTAAATAGTGTGAATGTAGACAGCCTTCACAAGAAAGTCAGATCTGCACTAGTAAAAAGAAATGTCTACAATTTGCAAATTCCTGGACATCTTTCTTGGGATAGGTCATTTCCTTATTATATTAAAGAATAATAAGTAGAAGTTAATAGGTAAAAAGAGCATATAACTTATAAGTAAGCTAAGAGTATTTTAAGACCAAAAATATAAACTTAAATATTTTTAGTTTCTTCCAAGGAAACAAATGTTAGGCAGAAACCACTAGTGCATCTGGTTTTTCTGAGGTATTTACACAAATTTAGAAACTTATAGAATTATTAATGTTTTTGAGAGTAAAATAACTCTTTCTGATAACTATAATAATAATAATAATGTTTTTGCGTCCCAAACCTTTGAAAACAGTAAGAAACACTGATACACTTCCTTTGCACTCAATGATAGAGAATGTAAACAAAAGCCTGACATTCTGACACAAAAATTAGTTTTCAAAATATAATTAAATAAAAATTAATGATCTTGCATCAGTGACATTACCTAATGATGAGCCACATTTAAATAATTAAAGATCTCTTTCAGGTTCATCTTCTTCAACTTCAAATTTATCACGCCCTGAAATAGAATAAAATATATTAATTTCTTAAACACCAGTTTAAAAAAATGCTTAGAGATAGTTAATTTAAGAGAAATGGCACAATTATTAATTTGAAATGACAGCATATAACTGAATTTCACTAGATTTTAAAGCAATTATTTAGTTTTTTATCATGCGTAAGTGTGTGAGTGTATGTATATATAATAAGCATATATTTGTACACATTATTAATAATTTATATTTAGATTAATTTTCGAGTTATTTAAAACAAAATTTAAAATATTAAAAGATTATTCTATGAAATATAAATGGATTGATTATAAATAAATATTTACTGGATTATTAATAGCAGAATTATAATTTCCAAATATTACATATACAAGAAACTATATTTAAACCAAACCAACTTTTTATATTTACTGGCGTGTAGCAATTCAGATTCTGTGAACCAATAAGAATAATTTCTAATTTACTGATAATTTCATTAAGAATATTTTCCAATTTCCCGCTAATAATAGAGGACATAGATTCCCTTCATTTTTGAAGCAGCACAAAATATATATAATCTAATGGTTATATAACCAATATTGTTATTTGAAGTTTTCAAAGTTCATTCAAAAGTTTGGTCCGGTACTCGAACAAATAGTGGCGGAATAATTATTAACAAATTCTTAGGGACTTGTAATCTCTGGATTCTAAAAGGCTCATTTTGTCAACCATTGATCTGCTCACCATTGATAATTATTCAAAGTAATTGATTATTGCTATGGGAGTGGTCATTTCCCGATCGTAATTCAATTTTATAACATGGACCTAAATCTGCAAGCCAGTCCTACCAGGTATAAATTAAAAAAAAAAAGCTGAAAGGCAATCATTTCAAAAAACTATTTATTTAACTGATTTTTTTAGTTTTTCCGATAATGATTTATACGATACTTCAAAAGGATCTCATTACTGATAAGAATTGGGAGCGATACTAAAACAACGTAATTTATTTATCGTAAACACAATTTCCTTCACGAGTTATTCTTTTTTTTTTTTTTTTTAACTTAAATTTAAATGGAATTAAAATCGAAACAGTATCAAGCAGACCACTGTGATTATTAAGTCCACCACATATAAATGAATGATATGTTAAAAATCTAAAGAAGCTCACAATCCTTCAGATTCTCTTGACCGAATATTTAAAAATAACTACCTAGTTCCCTCCATGTGACTTTATGTTTATAGACGGACAAAAAAATTCTGACCGTTTCGGATGGGAAAGTTCATCAATTTTCTCTTGTTTCTATTTATTCAAACTTCACCGCAGAGCTCCGGTAAATAAAATGACCATTAATACCACCCCAGCTAAGAATTTCATTTTGTTATGCAATGATTATATGTCTTAAATGCCAGAGTTTAATAGAAACATGTACACAAATAATGACATTTATTTGACATATTTTGTGTACATGTTGTTTGTTGAGAAATAATGACATTGTTGTTGATATTCTTAAAAAAGCATGCCCAAAAACACAAAGGTGGATAATTATTAGATGATTTTAGTTGGGGTTCGGTCAAGGTAGTGACACAACTAAAATCATCTAATAATAATATCTACGGTAAAAAAAAACTCTCCTTTTGAACAAAGGTGGATATTTCAGAAAAATGAACTATTAAACGCGGGCAAAAATATTCTGTCACACGAGTTACTGATATAGTGTCAGCTGTCAAAGTAGCTTTACAAAACAATTGGCAAGAGGTGTGTAACAAAATGATACTGGGGGGAAAACACAGTGAGATAGAGGATGGTGTACGAAATTGGAATTCCGAATTGGAAGAAGTGATCTAGATGAGAACGCGAATAGGACATAATTAATAACTTAACTCAAGGTTATTTGATGGCCAGGCAACCACTGATACCAAATTTAGGGCTTGGTTCAAATAAATGAGTGGGTACAGCTTGGCCTATCAACCTATTTAAAAGATCTTTTAAATAGTAACTCCAAGCATGTGAGTAAGATTTAAAATTTTTCACCAAATTAAAACACTCAATCTCAGTTTTATTTTTTCTTTCTAATATATTAATGCCACATAAATTCTTATCTAATTTTCATAAAAGTCATTTACATAACTTTGTAAACAAGTTGGTTTTTTAAATTACTTTCATTATCAGTTGACAATTCCTAAAACTTTGGTAGCTGGCTAGTTTAACTTTAATAAAACCATTTCCATTCCTATTTCTTCATTAATGCATTGCAAAACTAACAATACTTATTTGTATGATTAAATGAAGTTCAACTAAAGATTGCTGGAGTGACTGAGGGGTTTAGACATTGTCATTCTTTCTGATGATACCAAGTTCTCTGCCCAGCCCTGAGGATCTGTTTGGCTGGTGCACATCGGCAAATCCTCCATCAAGGGCTCTGCCGATATGTGCCAACCAACCAGTAAGGAAGAAAAAAGTTATGTCAAACCAACAGCCTCCTGGACTCGCCGTTCCTCATACCTCAGTCTCAATTTCTCTGACCTGTATTAATTGTAATAAAACCCAATGAAGTTGAGGCATCAAGGAACCGTATGGTTTATATGCCCTTAAAAAATAAATATAATAAAATAAAACAAAATAAAGAAAGTGGTGTGAGTAGTAAAAGCAAAATATATTTGCAAAATTTGATATAAATTTCAAAGTATCAAAGTTGGAGTTAAACACAAAAGAGTAACAATATCATCTCAGTTGCCCAAGCGGATTTGATGTAGCTGCCTAAAAGAAATCTATATTTATCTATTTAGAAAAAGAATCTATATTTATATCTATGTAGGAGATTTTTTTTTTTTGTGATTGTTTGCCTAAATATTTATATTTGGGCAAAAATGGCAAAAAATCAAATAGATTACAGTTGTCGCCATAAATTTTATAAATATTACATTTGGTCTTTATCGGTAATTTATCTTTATTTTTATTATAACAATCTTTAATTATTGTATTATTATTTTTAAATGTCCAGCTGCTGAAAAATGTAATACCTCAATACATTAGGATAAACGATAATTATAATTTGGAAATATCGATTGTTATTAAACCTATTCTGAGTTCACTCGAGTAGTTTTTTACGAGTCTTTCAAAGCGGAAATTTCCTCATTATAAATTAATAATGTATTTTATACCCCTGAAGAGGCGTCTGAGAACGCGAAACTAATCGGGTGGTAAACAATAATTGTTGTTAGAGTTATTATTATTTATTTTTGACATTTCGTCTTCCGTCAAGAATCATTTAAGTAGTTTATCCATCTTTAATGAAAGCTGGGAGACCTGTTTAGCCTATGCAGCTCCTGATTACCGGACTTGTAATATTTTCTGTGTACTATTACTTATAAAAACATCACGATTGGGGTTTGCATAACATGGAAAAGTCAAATAGAAATATACAATAACTGCGTGGCTGAGATCTTTGCTTAGTTCAAACATTTCCTGCAGTACGTACTTTTATAAGCTTTTTTTTTGTTGCCATTTTTGCCAAAATAACCGTTTATCATTGTTTATTTGAAGCGTGACACCATTTGCGAGATCACAATAAAATATAAAACAAACAACTCTGGGGGCGAAAAGAATGTCTGTTAAAGTTTTTGGGTAAAATCAGAGTGAGGACCTTCACAGGAGTGCCTAAACAAAAATATATATTAATTACTCAGCTACAGAATATTTTTATATTTCATAAATGAGATAACCATAATGATGTTATGTTACGATATAAATTTCAAAGTATCAAATTTGGAGAGGAATACTTCAGAGTTGAAGAGAGTAACAATATCATCTCAGTTGCCCAATGGATTTTATATATCTGCCTAAAAGAAATTGATCTAAAGAAATTGATTGACCTAAGGAATTGATTCTCTCCCCCCCCCCCCCCCCCCCCNTATAAAATGTATGGTCCAGAGAAGGAGGTTAGAGGAAGAAATTGTTGTCATTTTGAACCTGGGCAACTACAGTTCAACCCATGAGAGATTTTGTTTCTGTAATTAGTCTTAAATAAGAATATGAAAGAATGAAATAGGAGTGTTTCTTGAGAAGAAGTGGCCAGATTTATTTTTCCAACAATTAATTGTCAGACAAATTCATAGATTCTTCTTCCGAACTTGAGCGTGACGAAAGTTACTTTTAGGCGAGGTTTCGTACATCCTGTGATGACTTCTTCATGGCTGAATGGATAATAAGTGTTCTCTGAACCCTAAATGAGAATGGGATCTGAAGAAACCATCACAGAATATGAGAAAGTCCAGTAAAAAACAATACAAAAAAAAAACACTTTTTCGGCACAGTCAAGCCCTGAAGAAGAATCTTACAGGCTTTCACAGGAAGAAGCTTTATGAATAAATAATCATATGGTCAAATGGAGAGTTTGAATCTACCTTGACCGAATCCTAACTAAAACACATCTTTACTAATTTATCATATGGTTTCTTAACTGGTGGTTTCATTTAATTAATCATACAGTTAATTAACTGCAGTATAAAAACAATTCATTATTGTTTGGCAGAAACCCCAGGTTTTTTTTCTTTAATTATTTTAAATAATAATTTGGCACACCTTGAAACTTCAAGAGAATGTATTTCTTGAATTTTTTTTTTCGTCAAGGAAATTATTTTCTTTGAAAGAGTTCGAGGACAAACACAACTACAAATATGTGTTCCTTCCACTGGCAAATAAAGACAGAGAGTCAGTTACTCTTTCATTGGAGTATGTAAAGTAGAAGAAGGTATTGTTCGAGCGGCTCCCTGTTTGCGGGGGTGGGCGACATGTGTGTTCAGCTGCAGATCCCCCGCCCCTCGGACGGGTATTTAAGCCGGCGGTGTCTTCGCTTCTGTCAATCCAGTCCGGGTGTCAAACAGCAACATGAGGATCTGTCTCGCCATCTTCTGCGTCTTCCTCCTCGGGGGGGCATCCGTCAACGCACAAAGCAGCACCATCGACTCAGTCATGAGCAGCCTTAACAGAGGTAGAGTCACTCAGAGAAATTGCGTCTATGTATATATATATACGTGTATGTGTATTATGAATGAATGAGGACATGTAGCTACTTAAAATAATTTAAGTTATCATATTCAAGGTGATGATCATCATTCAATCAATGATTCAGTCATTGAAAACATTATAAATTCCTGATAACAATGTTCAGTACATTTTCTTTCCTTGTCCTTGCCTCATTGAAATGGAGGTTCTCGATCTGTTATAGAACCGACATCTCCCTTGGCGGACTGTTTAGCGGATCTGTTAGTCACTTAAATGTGATTTTTTCAAAGTTACTGTGTTTAGCTGTGCAACTTTCCCTTACCTCTTCAACCTCTTTGGCATGTGTTTTGCTCTGATCATTTGTGACGTCACTACTATCCAGAGCCTCAGCTGGTGAGCCTGCGCAGTTCCTATCTGATATTATAATTTTCGTTTCTTCTGTTGGTTTAAATAACAAAGGGGCGTTTCACAAGTAGGTCTAAAGAGATCTACCTTCGATTAATAATTAATCCTTCCTCAGAAAGGCCTTCACATTTTTTTCACTGACTTTTATCAGATATGGAATAAGTTCTTTGCGTTTCAATCACGACGAATCATCAGAGAATTTCATTCTTCTTCCTAATAAAATTTAATGTTCCTCAATAGCTCCTCTTTTCGCCACCTGGAGTTAAAGTGAACTAATAATGGACACTTCAGATTGTTTATCAATTTAAACAATTTTTTTTAATATTTAGTACAAAATATGTAGTTGAAAATGTAAATTTTCAAATTTTAAAATGTTAATTTAACATACAAGAAATGAAAAGTTATCAATTATTTAAACGTCTACTAACTCTAACTAAATTTTTTTTTTAAATAACCATAATATATGATTTGAGGGTTTTTTTTTTTAAACATGTGAGCGCTTGTTTACGACATTGTAGATTTAAATAAAACTCCTAAAATACATGTGGGTACATGTTTAGGCTTCAGCTAATTTCCTAATCATTCCCACTTTAAGTTCTCCAACTTAATCTTGTGAACCTGAGAAGGTGCGTGATCCATTTTCGAAAAACTGTCCAAGTAATGCGAAGGTTTTTCCACATAGCTTTTGAGATAAAGGTAAATCAGTATAAGGATGAATTGCTGTAAATTCTAATATCATAGTTGGAAAAGTTTCCGGCCAGCTCTGAGAATTGTGTGTCTTCAATACTGCTTTCAATGTACGATGAAGTCGCTCAATCTTGCCGTTGCATTGAGGGGGATAAGGCGTAATACAGTAGAGTTTGTCGCCCTCTAACGCATTAAAGTGTCAAACAATCCTGTGTCAAACTGACGGCCCTGATCACTTTTTGTAGGTCTGGAAACAAGAGACCAACCAAGTGACTATAAACAGCCTTAGCAACTGCTTTAACTGGGAGGATGTTGAGTTGAACAACTTCCAATCGTATATTCAATTCACTAAAACATTGTTTTAAAATTGGTTGTTAATCAACTTATTTACAGATTTTTACTTCTTTTCTTATTTTCATAATAT
The DNA here is from genome assembly GCA_000696205.2 of Oncopeltus fasciatus. Taxonomy (NCBI): domain Eukaryota; kingdom Metazoa; phylum Arthropoda; class Insecta; order Hemiptera; family Lygaeidae; genus Oncopeltus; species Oncopeltus fasciatus. The sequence continues at coordinate 371,434 of KZ807642.1, read as the reverse complement.
ATTTATTTATTTATGTTTGTTTATTTATTTTAACTTTTTTCTTGTTTTTCCCCTAGCCTACCAGAGCTACCAGAGCGGTCAGCTGATTCAGACTGCCAGGGACTACGTCAGACAAGGCATCGATCTCCTGAACAGGCTGCAGAACCTCATCCAGAACCTAAGCTTGCTGCAACTCCCCTCCCTCCCATCTCTCCCATCTCTCCCATCTCTCCCGTCTCTCCCGTCACTACCGTCAAGGCCTTCACTCCCGTCTCTGCCGCAAATCTCTTCGGGTTCAGGAAGGTCGGCGACTTCAACCGCTCAGCCACCGCGCATGGGCAGACCCCAATGGCCCTGGGTTGTCAGAAATTAATCTGCCTGGTCAACAAACCTTAAATTTGTATAATGAAAATGAAATATATACAGTACTTTAGTCAATATAATAATGTTTTCTTGTTTAGACCTTTAAGAGCCAAACAAAATTGCATGAAGAAATGAAACTTCGTTAAAAAAGTTCCCAAGTTCCTCTGATCCACTCTATTTATAAATTCCTGATTGAGAGGTAAGTCGAAATAAATATACTCCCAAAGTTTCATTCTATATGGAAATAAATGAGAGTAATTGACTTATTTTACTTTAAGGGCCGAAAAGGCCAATTAAGACAAAAGTTGAAAACGCTTGATGGCGAGAAGGATGGTGTTGATCATGGAAGTTATATTTCTACATCTTTTTCAACATCTATTGAACAAATTGTTATACAACGTAAATGTAAGGAATTCACATCTTAAATCGATACGCTCTTTAATTTTTTTTTCTTTTCTTAGCACGGACAATAATAAATTACCTCTGTGTTTTTCTATTTTAGACCCTTTATATTTCATAAATGAGATAACCATAATGATGTTATGTTACGATATAAATTTCAAAGTATCAAATTTGGAGAGGAATACTTCAGAGTTGAAGAGANAAATGACAATCAAATGAGGAGAGAACACCACTCTCAACATTAATAAACAACAAAGTATATATATATACAGAAAGTATATATAGAAAATGAAACACTCGTGACAGCGATATATAATAAGATCAGGTGGGATAGAGAGTGCAGTGCACACACAAAAAGAAAAAATCACAAGGAGTAAAATTTTCGGGGAGATTCTTCGGTGAGAAGTGAAGAGAGACTAGCAGACTAATTACCGATGAAGTGCGATAGATCCCCGAAAATTTTACTCCTTGTGATTTTTTCTTTTTGTGTGTGCACTGCACTAATTGTAATTTTAAGGCATTACTGGGCTAAAACATTTCACAGAAGCTGAAACAACTCTTGAAATTATTAAATATGAATGCTTAGGTTTTTAGTGACTGATACAAAATGACTAATTCATCTGGTGGTATTTGGAAAGATGTGAAACGGTCCCATTTTCGAAAAACTGTTCAAGTAATGCGAAGGTTTTTCCACATAGCTTTTGAAATAAAGGTAAATCAGTATAAGGATGAATTGCTGTAAAGTCTAATATCACAGATGGCAAAGTTTCCGTCCAGCTCTGAGAATTGTGTGTCTTCAATACTGCTTTCAATGAACGTTGGTGTCGCTCAATCTTGCCGTTGCATGGAGGGGGATAAGGCGTAATACAGTAGAGTTTGTTGCCCTCTGACGCATTAAAGTGTCAAACAATCCTGTGTCAAACTGACGGCCCTGATCACTTTTTGTGGATCTGGAAACAATAGACCAACCAAGTGGCTATAAACAGCCTTAGCAACTGCTTTAGCAGGGAGGATGTTGAGTTGAACAACTTCCAATCAATTCTAGTGGTTAAAGCGTTTGCGATTCCTTCTGAAGGAGGAAGGTGACCAACTTGATAATGCGAATCTCAGCCAAACTATCAGGCATTTTATTTTGCCCTACAGGAGACTTCACAAGACGGTAGATCGAGTTAATCTTCTTGGCAAGATTTACTCCAGTCCTGAATCTTTTTCTTAACATTCTTTTTTTTTTCTTTCTTTAACGTTCTTCCGGTATATAGTCAAATTCAAACACACCTAGAAGCTCAAAGTGTACACAATATTTTTCTTTCCACTAGCATTAGCCATGGCAGTTGTCTGTGATAAATTCAAATGTTTACGGTACATATCTTAGTTGGCTAAGGAAAGCTTAATCATTTCTCAGCTTGAAATCTAAAATAAGAGATTAATGACGTCCTTCCAAAAGATGTTTAAAAAACTTGACTGATAAATGCATACTGGGCAACTCCACCATACGCACTGTAAGACTTTTGAACATCGCTTGGTTTTTTAGAGTAAAAATTTAGATTTCTCTATCCATTAGATTCAAGTTGCTGAACAAAACTACCCCCAAGATGTTGCTGGCATAATAACAAGTGCCTGGTAGTAGTTCAGGCAAGGATAAATAAGCATAGTTCCATTAGAGAGATTAGCCATGCATTGCTCGAACTAGGCAACATTTTCTGGGTCCATGTGATTTTTCTATTATGCTTTTTTCTTGCCCCATTGAGATAGTCGTCCAATGGGTTTATGCGACCTGATGTAAATAGTCTCTATAAAAATATAGCATTCCCCAAAACTGGCGACATTGTTGAACAGTCTGGGAAAATTTGTTGTTCACGAAGACACTGATCTTTTATAGAAAATGAATTCTTGACCCCAAAAATTCCAATTCTGAAATTCCAAACACAGGTTTGGCTACATTTATAAGCTAGTCATACTTGTTTAAGTAGGCTACAACAATGTCTAAGAGACGCTAGTGTAACTCTTCAGTTGACAATTAGGCCATTACCAAAAAAAAAGAATAAATACAAAATTAAGTCCAGTGAAAACTAGATGGATAAAACATTGGAAACTGCTGGTTGCGTTTCGTAATCCTAGAGCCCCGACATCGAATCCAAAAAAAAAAACCCCCAAATGGAGTGATAATGGCTGTTTTCGATTTTTTAAACAAGATACATGTTTTTATTGGTCACATTTAAAAGTTTCAATATCAAAGTGGTCTGTGTGAAAATTCTCATATCTCACCTCCCTAGCTTTAGTCCTATCGCAAGTCTAATAGCATTGTTGTCATTAACCACAGGGTTTTCTTGACTTCACTTTGATGGCATCTGGTGGGTTTCTTAACTTTCCTCGTCGCAACAAATCTGTATCTCAATTCGAAAGAGAAAAACATTTTAACTTACTAAACATTAACTCTTTAAAACAAGCTTATTAAACTAGAACCTTTTTTTTTCTCTAATATAAAAAAATATGTCTATTTTCTTTAGATATTAATAAACATATGAAAAGTACTGTCACATGGACCCAGAAAACTATGCTCTTTTATCCTTGCCCAGGCTATCCCACGGCACTTGTCATTGATGCCAGCAATTCAACTGTTGTCCAATAACTAGAATCTAATAGATAGAGACATTTAGTTTTTTACTCTAAGTAATAAATAAATGAAAACATATGTTACTTTTCTTTGGAACTTAATAAACAACAAACACCATAGCCAGTAATATTTTTAAATTACCGTAAATTTTGAATGTAACGCAATACAATCCATATATAGTTATTTATTCATTCAAAGTTATTGATATTGAAATAAATAAATTGAGGTCTACACTTATGAACTCTTCAGCATACTCGCAAACCTATAATTATTATCCGACCTGCGACAAACAACTAAATGTACAACATATCATGGAGGATTGCCCAGCTTAACAAACTTTATTTCACTCAAAAGGCCTTGCAAGACAACAGCATATGTCCCTAGGAGAAAAAAAAATCATTCTAAGAAAAAGGTTTAGTTTACGAAAACACTTAAGAAATAAAAATTAACTGTGATAAATAACGGAATCAAGTTATAATATTTATGTTTATTAATAAGTAGATATAGTTATAAATTTTAAGAAAATAAAATATGTATATGATAAAAATTGAAAAGCCAACTGTGATAAAAACTGAATAAAATTATAATGCATTATATTTGTTTCTATCTTTCTACTTAATTTTGTTAATATGCAAATATAGTTATAATTCTCAAGAATATATTTTTTTAATTTAACTGTGATAAAGTAATGACACTTAAACTATAATATTCCACCTTATTCAATGTTGTCCATTAAATTTACTTAGTGACCCTGATGAGGGCTTATGTCCATTGAAATAAACTATATGTAGAACTTAGTATTAATATAAGAGCTGCAAAATCGCAAAAAATCTAGACTGTAAAGAATGAAAAACAGGGGTAGCAATTACTTATTTTTAAACAAAATTCAACAGTTTATTGCCCAAGAACCTGCTCCTATCATATCCTATAATTTTTGCTCACTTTTCGTTAACTTCTAATTATTGGGATTTAATTGTCACGTTTATGCTTATATATATTCTTATGCAGTCAGTATGTTTGTTATTATTATTTATAGCATGGATTTGTATTCCAAATTTCTAGCAATCAATACTATAATACAAATTATATTGTATCTAACACATTAGAGTGTGAAAAATTTGTTGTTTTTTTTCCCCATTGCTTTCGGAAAAGATCACACGGCAATTTACACCCTGAGAACTAAAATGGAAATTTGGAATATTTGGGAAACAAATACAGATGTCATTTTGAAAACCCAATGCTTGCTTACGCGTTCCTTTGTCCTGGGTTTGTTTTAGACGAACAAAGGTAGGTTTGTCCGACCTATAAAAGCCCAATCGTCACAAGTGTCTGCACCATACCAGTGTAAGGACCAGAAACATGAAGGCTGCCCTGTTCGTCTGTCTCCTCGGGGTGGTACTCCTTCAGGGAGTGACCGTCAATGCCCAGAGCTCCACCTTAGACAGGGCTATGAACGCCATTAACAGGGGTGAGTTTAGGCGTCAGATTTTCGTTGCCTTCTCCATTTAGCAACGGATTATTCTTAAGGAAGTGCTATTCATGTTAGAACCATGCCACTTCTTATTTATAAATTATTCATTATGTGTATGTGTGTATTTTTCACACTCTAATGTGTTAATTAAAAAAAATGAAACATATCTGCACAATATTTTTATCAGACTTTAAAAATTTTAAAAGGTCTTCACTGATTTTAAAATTATAGAATATATAAATTTGTCCTTGTTATATAAAACATATGACTTAACCTTTACAGCTAGTTTATTATTGTTTTTCTTAAAAACATATGATTTAACCTATAGAGTTAGTTTGTTATCGTTCCTCCAAATTTAACGCGTTATTTCAACTGTGCTTGTATTAAATACAAATAAAGCCTTAATACAGAAGGTTAATCAATTACAATTTATTTGACTTTAATACAATTAAAACATACTTTTAATTGTATTAAAATTTATTTACTTTATTATACTTTAGCACAGTTAAAACGATAACAAACTAACTCATATGTTTTTAAGAAGAACAATAATAAACTAGCTGTATAGGTTGTCATATGTTTTATATGACAGGTCTTAATACATATAGTAATCAAGAATAGGTGGGATAGAAAGTGCAGTGCACACACAAAAAGAAAAAATCACAAGGAGTAAAACTCTATCCCACCTGTTCTTGATTACTATACATCGATGCCGCAAGTGTTTAATTTTCTATATATAACTTTTGCAGACCAATGGATGAGTTCATTGAGACAAATCGGTCGAGGAGNTATATATATATGAATATACTTGTGCTCTTGCATCCTTAATTTTTAGCAAATAAGAGATCAAATCTAAATTGAATCGTACTATTTTAAAAATTATAACATAATATCACATTGATATGAGAAGGGTAGGCAAAATATGTAAGTGGTATGTTAATAATTTAAAATTTGAGAAGTTCTGATTGGTTAAGATTTTATGCTTTAATAATTTCCAGGTTACCGGTGGTATGGATTCCTGCCAAAAATCAATCTATCTGTCTACTTAATTGTACAGGATCTAGTGAGCAAAATTTTTCAAATAATGAATCCAAATTCGGTATTAATTACTTTCTCAGCGTTCCGTTAGATGAGTTCATTAAAGGAGAAAATATGGCGATAGAGAGAGAGAGAGTGTATGTGTGTGTAGAGGGGTTTCAGGTGAAGACTAAAATTTAAAATCATAATAATTTAATTTTTAATACCCTTACAATTTATAAAACAAATCGAATGGTAAATTTAATTCTGTAACATTTATATTACATGAAACTTTTTAATAAAACTCATATTTAGGAAGATATTTAAGATTGCTATTTCGAGTATCAGCGTCCTGCTTTCGAGTATTTGTTGTCCTAACTTGTTTGAAAATATACAAACTTTGTTCGGTATATAAACTTTTTATCACAATTTTTTTTTTTATGGATTAATTATAAGTTGAAGTTAAGTTAAGGAAAGGAAGGGGTGTTTAGAAAAAGACCAACATTTTTTAATGTTGATATCTTTGTTATTACTTAAGTTGCGACAATTTGTAGAATTTAATAGTTCCAAAATTTGATTTTTTAAAGCGCATGTTATATCACAATTTCACGGAAAACGCTTATTAAAGAAGATATTTAGGAATGTAACTACGAAGGCTGAGTACTGGCCTTTTTCTTCTCCCAGCCAGTATAGAGCCAGGCATGGTGATTTTTCCTTTTAGGCTCATTGCTCTCTCCGGCTTGTAAGATATGATTCATTTACCGTTTCTTCTTCCGGGTTGGACCTTGTCAAGTTGTTGATATTTGCCGAGCTTTCGCACATCATGTGATGGCTTCTTCAGGGCTGAATAGAGAATGAGAGAATTTTAAATTTTAAATAAAATAAATTTTAAATCTCTCTTTTACAGCTCTCATTCTCTATTCAGCCCTGAAGAAGCCATCACATGATGTGCAAAAGCTCGGCAAATAACAACAACTTGACAAGGTCCAACCCGGAAGAAGAAACGGTAAATGAATCATATCTTACAAGCCGGAGAGAGCAATGAGCCTAAAAGGAAAAATCACCATGCCTGGCTCTATACTGGCTGGGAGAAGAAAAAGGCCAGTACTCAGCCTTCGTAGTTACATTCCTAAATATCTTCTTTAATAAGCGTTTTCCGTGAAATTGTGATATAACATGCGCTTTAAAAAATCAAATTTTGGAACTATTAAATTCTACAAATTGTCGCAACTTAAGTAATAACAAAGATATCA
>KZ807642.1:335087-345705 GCA_000696205.2 Oncopeltus fasciatus | reverse complement strand
ATATATATATGAATAAGATTTTATTCTTTCTTATGAAAATTCCTAGGGTACTCTGTTGATTTTAACCCATGATTTCTGATCCATTACAGGGTCTGATAGGTAATAATCAATTATATAGCACAGCTAAATCAACCCTCTAGGGTTATATACATCCAGTCTCTAGCCTACTAAATATTCTACATAAATAAACAATTATTGGATATCAATGAGTTCAATATAGCTTCAAACAAGATATAACAAAGTTGAAATAGAGGTGTAGAAAGAAGTACATTATAGAAATTCTTTAAAAAATAAAATAAAATAAAATAAAAAATCAGAATTTTATTGTCAAATTGTAGGTAAATAAGATTACGTTATATGTGTATATTTACACATAATAATTATGCTTAGGATAACTAAATTAGATAAAACGAAACTGACCTTCAAAAAATCTTGCCCATTTGAGTATCTATGACCATTTCTGGCATATTCATTTATTGTAGATAAATTATTAAAATAATATAAATCTTTAACCTTGATACTAATTAAAAACTGGATGCTCATGATAAATCAATCATGATCAATCATGATATATAATGCAAGAACATCAATAATTTATTTCTAAATTGTACAAAAGAAATGGTTCTACAAATCTAAGTTATTTCTGGATTTTACACAATATCTGAAAATTTGACCCTCCCCCTCACGTGTGTGTGTGTGTGTGTGTGTGTGTGTGTGTGTGTGCGTGCGTGCGTGCGTGCGTGCGTGTGTGGGAATAATATTAAGGCGGGGGGGAGGGTTATAAATATCTTTTTAATTGAACTTAAAATTGACCTACTTTATAATGAGTATATTTATTCCTACCTGCCCCAGACTGTCCGAATACGTAGTTGTCAGGACGAAAGAGGAGGCCAAAAGGACCTGATCGAACTGAGTCCATGGTTCCAGGTTCCAAGTCCACCAGTACTGCTCTTGGCACAAATTTATTATCTGCTCATGGATAAAAGTAATAAATAATTAATAAAAAACTGAAATAATTGTTTAAAAACATCTCAATGAATATTATTATTATTTCTTAAAAATAATAAAGAATTACACATTAAATTTGAAACATTTAATTGTATTTCTTTCTTTTTCATTATAATGACAACTTTTTAATTTGTTAATAAAACAATTGCTTTAATTTGTAACATTAATCAACAATTAACACATCTTAAGCACTGTAAAGAGTCAATAATAGAATATTCTTATGAACTAACTTTGACTTATAGATTCAGTGATTCTTGTAAGAAAACTTTATTATAACTATTTGATCTTGCCATGTCAACTCTGACTTGAATTGATGCAATAAAATACTGTTAAATTATGGTATTTGGAATTTTACACAAATTTCTGAAATAAATTTTAAGAGGTCTAATTTAGAATATAATAAACTAGCCTTTTTTTTATTAGATGAGAACATATGTAAGCTGCTCAGCAGACTTATCACCAATAATTTTGGCAGCAAATTTTTAATTCTACAAGTTTTACTCATTGGACCATTAAGACAAATATATTCATATAATTGAAATATTAGTTATAACAATATAGCTAGGGAATAAATCTCTAAAGAAAAATCCAAATCAGCTAAACTTGGGAGCTGAGCTAACTTCTTGCAGGAAAAATATTGATTAAAAAATCAATAATTGGCCTCAGAAATGTTTGTCTTAAACCAATGATAATTCTAGCTTTTATCAGTGATAATAAAAGGATAAATGAGAATTTTGTAGAATGCTGCCTTTTTTTTTTTCTTTTTTTTAAATTTTAAATGGTGTGTCAACTTTTGATCATTAAAGCCAGGGAGAAATTAGAAGTGGGAAGATATTTGTCAAGAAGAAGAATTTCTTAGTCATGGTGAGGTGTAATATATTGTTAATGCGAATAGTTATGTGGATGTACATAGCAATTTCTTTGTACTAGGAAACTATGAAATTTATAAGAAAAAAGATCGAGAGAGAATGGAAAAGAAGCATACTAAAAATGCATCTAGATAAGATTTAATAGCCTGCCCTCTTTCAGAAAGTTCATTACAGAGTCGATGACTTTATCATCATCCAATAGAATTTCGTCTAGAGTCCCATTTAAGTTATATTTTTTCCTTGTTTCTTTAAATTTTAGGCACTCTGTAAAAATATGTTAGTTGGTAAGAAGTTATCCAAAAAAGTCACAAATGGGTGGGTCATTCTTTGCCATTATATAGCCATGAGTAAGTCTTGTGTGTCCTATTCTTAGTCTGGCTAATACCACTTCTCTCTTACGGTCAGTTGATATGGAACTAGATCATACCCTCAGAGTAGATTTTATCTCTTGTAACTTGTCGTCTCTGGTTGACCACCATATATTTTCCCACTTATTAAGAACTAATTTTTTAACTAGTGCTTTTACATTATTCAAGGTGACTTTTGAGTATATCTCACCATCTTTTATCGCTGTCTTTGCTAGTACATCCACATTTTCATTACCTGAAATTCTGCGATTACTAGGTATCCATTTAAGTGTCACTTTGCTACCTTTCTCATTGAGGTGATCTATTGCAATTAGAGTGACTATTGTGAGATGTTGGTTGGTGAAAGGGCTTTGTAAAGCTAAAAGAGCAGATAAAGAGTCGGTAATTACAGAAATGTTTTTTGATAATGGCAATTTAATATTTAAGGCTTTGTTTATTGCGAGTAATTCTGCAGTAAACACGCTTGAAATCTGCGGCAAAGAGAACATAAAGAGTCTGCCATCTATTAAGAAAGCTGATCCAACGCCTTCAGAGTTTTTTGAGCCGTTGTTTCGTTATTAAAATAAATAACTTAATTTAGACTTTTTTTTTAAAGAAGTCTAGAGGGATTTAACAAGCTTAGAGAATGCTCTGAAGGGATTATTAGGTATTGCTGAGTATTAAATAGGATTAAAACATTTACAGTCCTTCGAAATTTTGAATTTGATAAAATGGTCATTTTTTAAATATTTTTGAGTATGATATGAAAAATCGAACCAAGGGACACTGCAAACAAAGAAATTTTTTACAGAAACTGTCTGAAAGTAATCAAAGTAAAACAAAAAATCAAAATCTATAATCCTAAAAAAAAATCAGGAATCCGTAAGAAATATGAAGAAGTAAAAAGAGTACCAAGCACTCTATATAAGAAAAAGTAAAAGAGATTTTCTTGGCCTGAGATTAGAGGAAATAGTAAAAAATTTTCCAATTTTCTAGCTGATCATATAGTATTCTACTCTAAAATTAGATAAGAAAGAAGTGGCTTTAATGCAAGAACTTCCCAAATGAAACAGAAGATGAATAGTTAACAGATGCATATGATTAAGTGTTAGGGATTTTAAAAGACCTTTTCATGGACCTGTAAAATCTTATTTGCGTGTTTTTACACAAGTGAAGATGACAACATGGGCCAGGCAGAAAACTGGACCGTGATTCAATGAACCAGATTTTTCTATGTCAAAATAAGAGTCATAGAGCTTAAAAGCCAAAAAGCCCCTGTCTTATAAATAATAACTTACAAAGTAAGCTATTCAAAAGAAGAGAAGAGCACCTTATTGTCCAATAAAATTCTAAATGCCATCAAATGTTTTAAACTTCATTCCTCACACTTTTACACATTATATATACATTGTAATTATATTCTTATAATAAAAATAAAATATTGATATATTTAAATCTACCCTACACATTAATGGTTTCTCCATAAAATACCATACCAATTACCTTTTTCATAAATTCCTAAACCCCCTTAAAATAACTAGACTAATGCTATTGTTTCAATGTCACATACTATTCTATTGTTACTGTTTTTAACTTAGACTCATTTTCCTTTCTCTTAGTGACCTCGCTCTAAAAATTTAAAACCTTTAAAATTAAAAGTCTCTGACCGACTGAAATTTGGTTTCCATACTAACCATAAGTTAAAATGAGTATACATCCTTTAAAAGTTCCCATCATTTAAGCTAAGAAATTTAATCTAATTTATCCCATTCCTTGTTCTTCTGATAATAGTACTGCTAAATAGTAAACAACACATACACCAACATTGCAATGACATAGACAAACTTTGACATTAATGATTTCACTTTTTCCCTATAAGTGACAGTCCTGCCAATAAAAAAAAAGTCTCCCACCTCAGTACTGAACCTTTTCAAAAAACAGACTTCTATTCAATTTTTACATATTGAAGTTAGTGGTAACCTTGACTGCAATACCACTAACTACAGGCAATTTAAAGTTCTATCCTTCTCATATTCTAATATTTTCAAAATTTTAAGGACAAAATTATCATCATCCCTTTTTCTTTTGATATTTTCCATGATAACTTATACACTCATATTCCTAGATTTGTCTTGCTATTATCGTGTCAGATAACCCTCTAGCCTGTCAATACTAAATTATAATATAATATAAATATTACATTGTAGTCAGAAATTGTTTTATTTTTAGCCCTAAAGATGACTTGCAATGTATGCCAAAACATTACAAAGTAAAACTCCTGATTATTCAAGATAGGTTTACTTTCACTAATACCTGAAGACCTTTAATTGTATTTCAAAAATTTCTGAGAACTACTTACTTGATGCTTCATTATAGTAGACATTAATTCTTTCCAGCTGATGGGGGTTGTCTCCATGGTATATTCCCATTGGATCAATTCCATGTTCATCAGAAATGATTTCCCAGAACTAAGCAGCATGAGAAGGTAAGTTAATAAAGTTCATTTTTAGATATAATAAATTTATTTTGCTTTGTCCAAAATCATGTGACTCTTCCATTTTGTCAAATCTGTCCAAATTTGCCACATTTCAAGTATTATAAACATGAATCTTGAACATAAAATTCAGACTGGAACTGGATTATTAAGTAAATTTTCAATACAAATAGTTTGACCAGCTAGTTTTAAAATCACATAAATATAGTTAACTATTAAGGAAAATGAAAATATTTCTGCCATGGTAGGGCCCAAAGTCGCATTAAATTCCTATTATCTATTAAACATCTAGCCACTAAGTAATTTATTCGCCAATAAACATTCCATGAAAAAGGATTGGAGTTTGCTGGTAGTTTTATATAATACATTACCAAAAAAACTACAAGTTGAAATACTTCATAAAGTAATTAAAATAAGCAATTTTTGTTATAATAAGTAATTCGTTGAGAATGAATTTAAAGATAAAAATTTTTTTTTTAAATTAAATTGAACTGTTAATCAGTACAATTAACAGTACATGTACTGTTAATCTGTAACAATATTAGTCATATATTTTTAGAGTTGTTTGTGATGGATATTATTATGTAGTATAAGTTGTGTTGTATATTACGATAGGTTTGTCTAGCATTATACACATTTGAATATAGCATTATATTGTGTGTAATGTGTATCAGTATTAAGTATGTTCTTTTTACACTTTTGATGAAATTAGTCATGTTACTGATAGTGATGTATAATTTATAAATTACGAGTATAGTATAAAGTACTCAATTTCTTATTTATATTTAGATATATAGGAATACATAGTCTATTCTATTTCCATTAAGGTATACTAAACAACTGAGCTAAAGAGTTAACTCTCTATTCAAGACAATCAAAGCAATTGGTTGCCCCCAATGAAAAACAGACCGAATGCATTAAAATTATGACTGATATTAGTGGTACATGCTTCAATTCATAAAAAACAACAGAAGATATTATTAAAAAATTAAAATTANATAGAAATAGCACAATTTTTTAATTTATTTTTATTAAGAAAATGAACAAATAAAAAGTTAATATAAAAAGTATGTTTTTTCATTATGCTATTTTATTGAACTATAAATAAAATAGCTATTTTTTAAAAATGCAAATTAACTTATTAAATTTTAATATTCTAATTTTTGAAAATATGACATTGATATTTGTTAAGTATACATAAACTTCTTAACTAGATTATAAGTTTAACTGTATTGATCAGTAGAAGGTATTTAGAAGGAGGAATTTGACTACCTTTGATCCAATTTGGTTACCGCATTGGCCTGCCTGAAGATGTACTATTTCCCTCATGTCTCCTAGTCTAATCTTGGCTGACAACTGAAGCCCTGTGAGCCAAAGGCTAACTATAGTCAGGTGGCTGGCTTCTCCCTCCTATCTTGTTTACAAGCCAACAGCCAGGCCACAACTGTGAGCAAGTTGACAAATTTGCTCCTGATCAGGTGTTACTCAATGTCCTAGCCAAATCATAGGTGATTAATTCACCAATTTTGAGTCAGTTGTTAGTTCTTATGTTACTGTTAATTATTGTTTATTTATCTTGGATAAAGAATTATACCCTAAGTTTAAACTGCTTATTATAATTTGATTCCTGAATTTTAACCAGTAATTTAAATTACTGGTCCAAAACTGGTCACTTGTGGCTGGGTGCAGAATAGAGTATTCACCAAGAATGTTCGCTGCCAACTATATATAAAATAAATTTATGTAGCCATGTAAAAATTAAGTCTAGAAACACTCGGAAGGAAGAGTAAAGTAAAATTGACAGATTCATTACAGTGCTCTAAAAAATGTATGTCTAGAAGACAATCCTTAATTCCTAGTGCACGAAGAAGGCTAAAGAGCCATTTAATCCATTAGATTTCAGAAAATTAAAAAATCAACTTTGTCATAAAAAGTTACAAATACAAAATAACTTGTTTAAAGCTCAAAATGTCTTGCTCTATGAGTATAAGTCAGACAAACTAATATTGATATATGACATTTTGGCCAATACCTGTGGCTTTCTAGAATAACTTAATAGGTAGTAAACAATTAATGAGGGAGAATAGAATAAAAAAATCTATCTGTCCCAGCCAGGAATCGAACCTGGATCTCCTGCTTGCCGGGCCGGTATGCTATCCATTGCACCACCGGAATGAGCTAGATAACTCATTAAATTCCCACCACAACAGCGAGAGCCTAACTTAGTAGGTAGTACTTCTCTTAAAATTCTAGACAACAAAGATGAAAATACACAAAATTGCAAATATGAAACAAAGTAGTTTTATTTTGTGGCTTAATTTATTTTTTTGTAATATGAAAGAGAAATACAAGAAACTAACTAACTGAAAAATAATTAAAACTAATTAATATTTTAAATTTTGAAAAAAGTTTATGGTGGAAATATATAATCACTTAACAAGAGGGACCAATTGATATCCAATCCTCTATTCAAAGCTACTTTAGTCTATTCATTGATATGATAATGAGTGACAGATTAATCAAACACATCACCTTATGTGTGGAACTCATAATGCAAGCAAAAACTATGTTGCACACAAAACATTTATGTAGTTGATACACTATTCTCTTATTTCTATACAGGATAATTGATAGCCACTAGTTAGCTTATTATCCCTAAAATTAAGTTCAAACTTAATATTTTTTTTTTTTTACATATGTTAATGATATTTTCTTGCTTAGTTAATTTATTCCTTATATGTTAAAAATCTCCAAATAGGGAAGATTTAATAGTTTTTCAAAAATAACAATAGCAAAGATATAGTATTAAAGAGAATAAAGCATGACAAATAACTGGAGCACTGGTTTGTGGAAGAAGGCTACACTCTATATTACAATTGAATGAGGAAAAACATTTTTTAAATAATTATTGAAAAAAAATAATTGCAATTTGTTCAGGAAATAATTACTCTAATGCTATCATAATTCCAGCAAAAGTGGATAGTATTGAATTGTATTCATCAAGAATTTTTTTTTTCCTATACACTACTTTTATCATTTTGATTAGGCAGTTAATAATACTATACGGTTTTGAGAGTTTTCAATTCTGCCAATTAACAATCTGCTTACTTTTCCTTTATAAATTCTTACTTAAAATTTGTAAATTTATAAAATTTTAATATGTCACTAATATTAATCATTGCCCATAATTTTTGTTCATCATCCCTAATAATTAACAAGACTAATTGTATGTTATCTGAAACCTATTCATAATCTAACATTAAATTTAATTAAATAAATGGTTGGTTCAATGGAAAAATTCTGGCAAAAAATCTCTGGCAATGGCCTTTCCTTTGAAGGAATTAACCCGGTCAATGTTACATCCCTTTGAAGTTTGCCGACTAACAACCTCCCACCCTGACAATCGGTTGCCCCTCAGTTTAGTTCTGCAGTCAGAGATGGGATCATAAACCTCACTCAGAGATCTCTCCATACATCATTATTGGCACATATAAAGTTGATCTATATTTCATATTTGTATAGTTAAATTTTGAATTTATTCTATACATCATTTTCTGTCTTATAACATACCACATCTCATTTATCATTCCAATCTATAATTTTTATAAGTGTAATATTGTTTATTGTATTTCAGCCCTGATGATGACTTACAAATTAAGTCAAATGTTGACAATAATAAGATAAAATAATTACTCAATAATTTTAGAGTATTTTATTTTTCCTTCTGGCCAAAACCCTGATTATTTTTCAAACTTATTAACTAAAATGTATTAATTTATCTATTTATACTAATAACTAATAATTGCTATCAATTATATTTATATTTGTAGTATATAAATTATCTATTAAATAAAATGATCAAAGATATTCAACTTGCCGATACAAGATGATTCAGGTCTCCATAAGTTGGCGAGACAAGTTTGAGGGTCCTGAAGCAGATGTCATACAAGGCTTCATTATCTATGCAGAATGTTTCATCAGTGTTTTCAACAAGCTGGTGGACAGATAATGTTGCATTATAAGGTTCTACCACAGTGTCTGATACCTAAACGATAAAAGGGTTACAATTACTTAAAAGTATTATATCATAATATATTTTTCAATAAATTAAAATTGAAAAAAACAACAACACTTAACTACAATTCTGATACCTTTCATTTTTATTCCATAAGAAATCAGTAGTTAAATTTTTATTTTTATTGGTTAGGTTTCATCAAAGAAAAACAACTACCTTCTATATCCAATGGATTGTGATTAAAGTCATTTATTATATCAGTTTATTTGTAGCTAGTTCATTTTAGACTTTCTATTTTAAGGATTTATTCAAGACTAAAAAAGAGGTCAGAATATACTTGTTAGACCCCAAGAAATAAATGTTTATATTTAACTACTGCATTTATTTTGAATTATACTTTTTTATACAACACACAATGTAAAGGGAAAATAAATTACATACTTTAGGAGATGGAATGACACTAAAGGAGTTCATGATTCTGTCAGGATACTCTTCTCTGATTTTGGAGATAAGTAAAGTACCCATTCCTGAGCCAGTTCCACCACCTAATGAGTGAGTTAGCTGAAACCCTTGTAAGCAGTCACAGGCCTCTGACTCCCTCCTGGTGACATCCATCACAGCATCAACCAGTTCTGCTCCTTCGGTGTAGTGCCCTTTTGCCCAGTTGTTACCTAGAATCCACATGTTAAAGTATACTGAATTTGTATAATTCCAAGCTATAGTAAAGAGAAAAACATTACGAAATATTTGAAAATTATATTCTTTGGATTAAACATTAAGTGCAACACCTAAGAAATATATATATATATNTAAATATATACCATCTGGATTTTTAAAAATCTCTCTTTACAACTCTCATTCTCTTTTCAGCCCTGAAGAAGCCATCACATGATGTGCGAAAGCTCGGCAAATAACAACAATTTGACTCGGTCCAACCCGGAAGATGAAATGGTAAATTGTAATATCTTGTACTACTGCTGCTACATTAATGCAATAGCCATCTCTATTAGCAAGGGGACCTTTCTTGTATTGTAAATAAATATTTTTATTTTATCTTTCTTTATTAAAAGCTTATCACAATTTCCTACGAAACCCAAAAAATAAAACTATAAATACTTTTAACAAAACTTTAAAAAAAAATGTTTTCAGCCTCATCTTCCTACTTTAACTAATAAATTTCTTCATATTAGTATAATAAAAATATATTATAGTATGCTTTTTTTTTGTCTTAAAAATATAAGACTCTAATATTTCAAAATGAAATTATTAATTAATGTAATATGATATAAATATTAGTGTGTAATATTAATGTATAATACAGATTCATTGCTAGGCACAAAATATGGCAGCAATGACAAAATGTTCCCAGTTTACCGATAGATACTAAAATAAATCAATATTTTCATTTCATAACCTCTTATAAAGCAATCTTCCCCCTTTAAAGTTGTATTTTTATTGTGATCTTACAATTAAAAAGAAAAAAAGGTCAACTCACTAAGCCTAGCTCCGAGTCAAATGAGAAGAGGGGGTAGGGTCTGCTTTAACAATTGAAAATTTAATAAGTAAATTTTGTTCAATAGTCAAGAAAAAATTATTTTTAGTTTAAGCCTATAGCAATTTTAACTTAGATTTTATCCAGAAATACATAGCTCTATGGTACTAAAGATTGTTTATATTTCTTCTTTCATTGTGAACTGTCAGATTCAGAATCTGTTGAGTATTCAAAAATATTTGTATACCCAAACAGTAGTTCAATTAAAAGCAAAAAATTGTTAGTCAGGAATAATAAAATACAAAAATCTGTTGAACATTAAATTTTCATATTTTATTCATTACACAGTAAAAATTATATATATATATATATATATATATATATATATATATA
>KZ807642.1:313387-334445 GCA_000696205.2 Oncopeltus fasciatus | reverse complement strand
GTAAATGCACCGGCCCGGATAGCAGGGGATCCAGGTTCGAATCCTGGCTGGGACAGTTAGATTTTTTATTCTGTTCCCTTGCACTAAAAATTATCTAAATTTGCGTGGGATTAAAGACCAAAAATTAAATAATATTTATAAATTTAAGTTTTTAAGTTTACCCACAGAATACAAACGCAGTTGAATACAGACAGTGACAGTGAACACATGTATTTGGCCAAGAAGATGGACAAAGTCCGAAAGCGCTTGCCAACGGAGGATGGTTTGCTTTTTAAGTAGTTTATCCAGAAATATTTGTAACTAAATCACTTAGTACAATAGTTTATTGTATTAAAGGAATTACTTACAATATCCATTTTTAAGTAGTCAATTCAATTAGACGCCTAAAAATATAAAAACTATTGGAATGGGCCTATGCACCATATACAAATAATTGATCATGATGAACTAACTTGGTATTACTTGTTTTGACTGAAAATTTATTTCCAATAAATGTTCATGGTAAGAAGAAGGGTGACATTTAAAGCAAATTTTTAAAAAACCAGAGTTGGTTTTAGCTTAATAACTAGGCTGTGAGTAACTGCGATATCACCAGTGGTATTTTAGTTTTTTGCTGGTGCGTAACAAATGCATTACTTTAGCTTCAGTGTTTTAGAAAAAAAAAAATACAAAAAGGAAATATAATAAAATAAATACATTTAAAAGAACTTTATTTTAGAATATAATTGTTAAGTTGAAATAACAATAAATCACAATAATTGAAAGGAATAAACTACAATAGATGGTAATTGTTCATGCAGTACCCTCCCTGTAGTGCTTGACATTTGAGAGGACATAGAGTGGGAAAGCTGTCATTCCAATGCCCATCAGAGCCATATGAGCCAACTTTTCCTGTAACAATAAAAAATATGTATCATAATATATAAAATATTATATTTAAGAATGAGTAATACCCTAAACAAGTAATTTAAAAAAATATAGAATGTTCCACACTTCACATATAATTAAAAATTTAAACTTAATTGATTACAATAACTTCAATTTTATTAGTTTATTATTCCACACTGAAGAAACCTTTGGAATAAAGTAGAAATTAGGGTGGAAAAAATTACAAACCCCCTAAACCTCTGTCTGATTTTGCTGAATAATTAACACAGCTTCTTTTTCCTTCCATTTAAAAGCCACAAGACAAATTTTATTAAGAAATCAATAAAAAACACATTTTGCACATTAACTAATTCAGCTTATTATTTTCCATTAAAAAGGGATAAAGCAAAATTCACTAAGAAAAACAACTAATTGCAGCTTCTAGGCCAATTAAAATTTAATTAAGGTAATTTAATTAAATATTACACCCCCTAAATTGAAGAACCTTTTGACTATATTATTAAATATAACTTTTTGCTATAGAGCAAAAAGGTTCTGATCAACCTCACTTAACATTTCTGGTAATCAGTTAATTTAATTTTTCTAATTCTACTATTTAACAAATGCAGCCTTTCAATTTAGAAGTGGTATGGGAAACAGTATTAAAAACAGCTAATTGCTACAAAGCAATTTTATTACAACTAAGGCTCCCGAAGTTGTAAGCTTTTCCCTAAGGTAACAAACACTGAAAAGAATTGCAATTTTTTTTTAAATCGATGACAAGTAATTTAATCATCATCCTAAAAAACCCATAACTATCTTAAAGGCAATATTATCTATCCTTGATTGGAAGTTAGAAGTATATCCTGTTGGTTATAATAAAACTATATCATCAAAATTAATCAAGATATTATAGTTCATTCTTATTATGTACACTTTAAAACATAAATAATGACTATAATTTACAGGTAGTCAGTGGCAAGTAACTTCTGCGAAGTAAAAACAAAACTTGCTGGAGTAGGATCAATGGTTATATTTGACTCTCCCAATACTCAAAAGTAAAAGTGTCTTACAGAATAGTCTCTAGACACATTATGTAATTCCTTCCATTCTTTTGTATATAAATTCTCATAACCACTGCTAGCTCTAGAGGCTTGCTTTTACAATAAATCAATTAATATTTAAAATCTGACAAAAACAAAATTAAAAAAACCCAAAGAATATAGTTTATTAGGATTCACATAAAGCAGCAAATACAGTAAAAACCAACCAAGATAGCCTCTGCACTTTTTTTAAAAAGCCCAACTTTTTGTAGTAATACAGATTTTTGTCTTGCACGGGAGACCTCTTAAAAATATCTTTCAAGTTTGAGTGAAGATCACTGGAATAAATCGATCATTTACACAAGCTTAATCTATTATTTGAAAATCTTAACTAATAGGAAAGAGTAAAAATTACTTTTTTCAACTCCAAATGAAACAAATCAAAGGATCAATTTGAGAAGGTAAATAGCTTTAGACCAAACTGGGAAGACTAGTCTAGAAAATACTCTAGTTCTATAAGAATAAAGTCAATTTATTACATTAATTATAAACCAGCAATTATCTATCTTCTCCAGTCAATTGAGAACGAAAAAAAGTGCCAATGAGTTTTGGATATTATAATATATATAATGAGTATTTAAAATATAAAGGAGTAACATATGTTGCAATACCGATAAGTTTCAATCCAAGAATTAAATAAATTTATTTTTGAATAATGGAGCTTTATCCTAGATTATGCTAACTAAGGTAAAATGAAATTTATAAATTAATGATCTATAGAATGTAGAAATAAAGGAATCAAAAATTTATAAATCACTTCAGATAAAGAACAAGAACTTTTATAATAAATAATTGCAATAAGAAGTACAAGTATAAACTATAAGTATCAATTATAGAATTCTTACCACCAACGGCATCCTATATGCTGGAGGCCCGGAAATATTAGTTCTCCGTGCAAGATTCGAAATTGGTGCAGCTCTAAGCAAAGCACTTCGGACTGGAAACATTATTAAAAATGAGTAAATTCAAGATTCAAGTTCCTAAAGTTATCACTTCAAAAATTTTCTTGACAGAGCCACAACGATCGAGAAACAGCTGATAGCCGCCTACCAATATTGCTATAGTTTTCTTTTCATACGTACTAAGTGTAATCAGTTAAAATTTAGATTTTTTAAGCAATATTTTTAAAGACAATACATTTTGTTTTTTACTAAAAAAAAATTCGGTTTTAATATGAGCAGCTGTAATATTATGTTGCTTTTGAACATTTGTTTGGGTTACTTGAAGCAGTGACCGTTGAAATCTGCCTTAATCTGAGAATCAGTGGATGGGTAAGTTTTTCTTTATAATTTTTGGTTTTATTAAGAATATCTACACATAAACTTGATCTTTATTCATTTCGAATGGGACTGAATATATTTTGAGTGTAATTTTATATGATCACTAATTTTAATTAATAATATTTATATAAATATGCTCTTTTAAATATTCTATATATATTTTGTAATATATTATTAATTTTATCTCTGTCTAGATCTTTAATAAGATAATCTGGATTGTAAGTTATGGCCCAATTCACATTTGTGAATGATTTAAATAATGTTCTGAGGATGGATGATCCTATTACCAAAGGACCTGTACCTAGGTGGCAGAAAAAAAATGACAGGTTAGTGTGATATTTTCTGCCTGTGATATTAATTCCATTGCAGCATAGAGATTCAATATTTATTTATTTATTTTTAAAGCAATAACAGTATCATTAATGCAAGTCTTGATACATCAAAAATGAAAACCTCAAAAACACCTAAAAAATTAGAAAACAGAAAGACACCATCCAAAACGCCCTCCAAAACACCAAAGAACTCACCAGGTAAGATTTTTGGCTGCATTTATTTTATATTATTTAATGTACTATATTTCTTATTTCTCATTGGCATATTTTTTTAATCAATTTTGTAAATTTTATTTTAGATTCAAAAACTCCAGGTAAAGGGAAAACTCCCGGAGGAGATAGATTTATTCCTTCTAGATCTGCTACTGATTTTGAGCTGGGGCACTTTAAGGTATACTATTCATGAAATTACATGAGCTCTATTCATGAATGTGCATGATGAAATTATAGTTTTTATCTTAGTTTATTTCATGTTCATGTTTATTTAATATCTATTCTTATTTTAGATTTAGAAAGTTTATTTCCACTTGGTCTTTAAAATTCTGTAGCATGGTACTTTATTTTTACTTTTTCTTTGAAAGCCCAATAAAATAATAGTTTAATTATTTATTTGTATTTAGTAAATTTATTCTGGATATATTTTCATTAAAACTAGATATCGTTATGCTATTGAATAATAAAACACTCACACAATTATGTTTAACTTATTTGTACGTGTATTATGGTATTTAATTATGAAATAATTAATAATTCATGCTATTATATAATAATATTTGCAGAAAATATGTATTAAGTCTTTCTTTCCCTTTTATTTTATTTTTTCTTCCATGTAAACTTTTGCATACATTTAGTTCATATTTTTAGAAAATCCATCACGAGAAATGCTAGCATATTTTTATTTATTATATTATCATTAAATGTTATAGGGCAGGAACAATTAAATTGAATTTAAAGTAGAGAATAGATAAATATATATATAATTATAAGGAATAAAAACTGCTGATCTTCGCTGGATGAGACTTATATTTAATTGAAGCGGAGTACTTTCGAGACTCAATAACTCATTCTCAGAGCCTAGGAATTAATAATGGACTCTATGAAATTCCTTATAATATATTTTTATGTAGTTAAATTTTGCTCAGTGCCTTCTGTGTACTTCCACAGGATATAGTGTAGTATAATTTGTTTTATCTTTAGAATAGATAAATGTGTTTTATAGTATTCTGTTTTTTATTTCAGTTAACAGAAGACACAAGCAATAAGGACGATGAAACAAAATCTCCAACGCAGGTGGAGATGGAAAGAGCAATGACAGAAAATTTGGCAGGTCGGGACCTTGCAGGATCACGAATCTTGGCCTTCCAAAAGAAAGCCCCAGAACCTCCCAATGGTCATCAGAATCATCTGAAGACCATTTTCTCCCAGTCAAAAACTCCCAAACATGCTTTGACCAGGTACATACCACAAGCCCCAGATAGGATTTTGGATGCACCAGAAATTCTTGACGACTATTGTAAGTTACACAGATGAACTTTATTATTTATTAACTTTTAATACCAAAAAAAGTTTTGAACTCGGCCAAGATTTACCCTTTTTTTTTGTCTGTGTGTGTTTTTCATATCCCTAGTTTTAATTATTATTTACTGGAACTTCACTACATAATTGAGAAATCTCCATAGGGTAGGTTATATGAATCAGTTTTGCATGTGTGTCTGTTTTATAAATGATAGTTAATACATTTTATTTCTGTATCAGTCAGATACGAGTGTAAGCACCTACAATTTTATTATTGTCAGAAAAAAAATTTACTTTCTAAACCTTAACTTTGTTAAATGTATAGAGAATAATTTAGAGAAAATTAATTGTATTAGTGAATCATGGTTTTCTTTGTATGTGTGAAATTCCTGCCGAAACGGCTAAAATATAAACTTTTTTAGTTACAAATTAATTTTTAATTCTTCAACTACCATATCAAATTCCTGATAATCCTCTCTTTGTTAAATAAATAAATTTTAATTCAGTTAATGTTTCATTGCAGATTTGAACCTTGTTGACTGGAGTCGTAGTAATATTCTTGCTGTGGCTCTTAGCTCAGCTGTATATCTCTGGAACGCCGGTACGGGTTCTATTAGCCAATTAACAGAACTTGAGGGGCAGGACTATGTGTCATCTGTCTCATGGGTCAGTGAAGGTGACACTATAGCAATCGGAACAAGCCTTGGAAGCATACAGGTAGATTTTATTGATATTTATCCTTTTATTACATAGATAACATGAGATGTTTTAGATTTTATATATAATTTAATTAAATAAAACTAGCATTTAAAGATGATTCAGATTTTGTTGATAAGCCATATAAACCAGAATTGAAATAATACATGATGGAAGTTGAAGTTTCTGAAATGTATAAAAGTAAAGGTAAGCTTAAGGATTCCTGTTTGCATGCAATTAATGTAAGTAAATTATTCAGTGTTAACAAGTGTAAAATATAAATTTACACCTTCTCCTATAGCTCATATCAGAAAGCCACATAAATAAGGAAGGCAGGTGGAATGTTTCAATTTGCTATTAGTCTAGTCTATTGTTGAGAAGTCTAGGCTGGTCTCTGTTCAATAGTTAAGGTTCAGTTACTTTGAAAGAATTTTAACTATTGAGGTATTTCTCATGACAGATTTTTGCAATTTCTTTTCTTCGATATTTTCTCTTATCCTCCCTACTTGATACCAAAAATGATAGTCTCTAATAAGTGTACACATGTGTGTGTGTGTCTGGCAATGCTCTACACACAACTGGTTTCAAGTTTTCTTAATGAAATTTGCCATGTAGCTTTTAAATGCAAATCAAAAGGCTAAGTTCATCACCCAGTAGGAGTGGTTGATTATTTGAAATTCAAGTGCGAGTAAAGGATTTTTTTAATTTTTATTACAAGCATAATATTTAGTTTAGTGTAATAAAATTTTGAATATAGGTAAAATAATAAATTTATATAGTAATTAAACATCAAAACTAAGAGTGGGGTTTTATCTGCTCTATAAATTGTATTTTCAAAAAGCTGCAATTACTTTTTTTTCTTAATTAAGTTTGGTATATTGCTTTTGAGTGTAAAATAAAAAGTTGTTATTTTACTAAATCATGCAAATAGAAGTGAGGATAACCTGAAATGTCAAATGCAAAACAAAACGGTTTTTCAATGTATTGGCCATAGTCTTTAGCTTAGGGTAATGAAACTCAGCACTAATTCAAGGATTGATAAAGAAATATTTTAATTAAAGTAATGTTAAAAACATGCCTACAGTTTTGGCTATAAATGACAAAAATTCATTCCTATTTGCTAGCAAAAATGTGCCAACTAGCGCAGGTTTTAGTTTTTTTCCCATTAATATGTTGTTTTTTTAAATATTTATTTTAGAATACAATAAGTATTTTTAGAGCTGTAAATTAGAGCATATTTTAAAAAGTGTATAGAAGTGGTATTCATATGAATAGATTTTTATCCAATCATTATAAATTTATAATATTTTTAAATTAAATTACAGAAGTAATGTGAGGCCATCTTATATCACTAAATTTTTTACTTCATCAATGCAGTTGATAATTGGTTAGAAAAGGTTTAAAAAAAAGTCTTATATGAAGAAATTAAGAAGAATTAATCCTTCAATGTAAAAGTTCAGCTTGCGATGAAGAATGTTTCCTGGGCTTAAAAATTACAAAGATGCAGATTCTAGAGTCAATCTGTTATTATAATAAAATTCTAAAATGCGACGATGGAATAAAACAAATAAAATATTTGAAATGAATTTAATTTTCCAAGTACTACTTTTATCATGTGTAATAATTAATAATAACAATTTTTTTAGTGCAAGGGAACAGAATAAAAAATCTAACTGTCCCAGCCAGGACTCGAACCTGGATCTCCTGCTTTCTGAGCCGGTGCATTAAAATTTATGTGGGATTAAATACCACAAGAAAATTAATNAAAAATTGTTAAAATTTACGAGGGATTAAATACCACAAGAAAATTAATATTTATAAAATAAATAATTAATGTTATTTAATAATAATAAATGATTTAATATTTATGATAAAAAAAATATAGTTTTCTGGTATGATTTATTAAGTTGTATCATCCAAAATAAAACCAAGTCGATTGGCTTGAAGTTTTCTCCTACACTAGATGAAATTTCAATAAAAGAGTTAATCTTCAAAGTTTTCTAGGCTATTCTCTTTATAATAATTGCGTGGCCAAATTACTAATTACTAATGTTGCTGTTATGACAATTTTAATTGTATTTATAATTTGCTATATGGTATAAAACTTTATTTAAGAAAAGTAATTAAACATGGAATTATGAGTCTTTTTTAATTAGTTTAAATAGATTACTTGAGGTGCTGGGAGGAGGTTATCTGTTGGGCCTTTCAGTCTTGAAGATGTGGGTTAATATCCGGCCTG
Source organism: Oncopeltus fasciatus (assembly GCA_000696205.2). Lineage (NCBI taxonomy): Eukaryota > Metazoa > Arthropoda > Insecta > Hemiptera > Lygaeidae > Oncopeltus > Oncopeltus fasciatus. The sequence goes on along the minus strand of KZ807642.1, from coordinate 326,413 downwards.
AGTCAAGCTTTCATCTACAAATAAAATTTGATTCGAGAATTCCTAGGGCTATGGATGTTAAGAACAGAATGGCAACCTGTAGTAAGCCGGAGGTGCTCCATGCCCCTAAGTGTTGAAACGAAGGTTTTAATATTGTTTGGATTTAGATTTTTTTTTTTTTTTAGCTCACTTAGAAATTTGATATCTTCTCTTCATTTCTTAAATCTATTATTTATTTAAAATATTTGATTGCCTCACAGAAAATAATGTCAATTAAAATATATATGGTTATGTTTATATATTTATTTTGCCACAGATATGGGATGCAGCTCAAGGAAAGAGACTTCGTATAATGGATGGACATAGTGCACGTGTGGGCTCTATGTCTTGGAACTCCTATATCCTCAGCAGTGGCTGTCGAGGTGGACTGCTTGTTAATCATGATGTCAGGCAGCGTGATCACGTGGTCTCCTCTATCGAAGCTCATTCACAAGAGGTCTTTTCCTCTCATTCATATATTTTGACTTAAGTAGTTTGAAATGTAATTGCTGTATCCGTAAAGTATATAATTAATGTTATTTTTTTTATTTATTAAGGCTCTTTTTGGAGGGGGGGGGATTTTAGTTTAAATTCTATTTCTTTATTCATCATTTATTCCTCACATTAATTTAAGGAAAAGTTACTTTTTGACATGGAGACACATTTATCAATACCGAATAGAAACATCCTAGATTTATCTCATATTGAGATATAGAAAATTTAAGCATTCCACTTAATTCTAATGTTGAATATATACAGTCCAGATTTGTCATTTGAGTGGAAACTCACACTTAATTTTTTAATGTATACCAGGTATGCAAGTTTAAAATGTCGTTTTAATTCCAATAGAATGCGCTCTTAGCCTATTGAAGGATTTGCTTATCTCTAAACGCTATTTTGTTTGTTAGTCATTTGTTTACAAAAGTCAGTTGTTTTTAAGTCGTTTACGTGGACGTATCATACCTTTCTTTGGTGTTAAAAATGTCTAATTTTAAGCCAAATAAAGAGCATTTGCGGCATGTCATGATTTTCTTATTTAATCAAAAGAAAAAGGCATCTGAATGTCATCGAATTTTTGTTGAGACTTATGGCGATCTTGCTCCAACCGTCAAGACATGTGAACGTTGGTTTCAACGTTTCAAACGTGGTGATTTTGATGTTACTGATCAAAAACGAGAAAATCGACCAAAAAAGTTTGAGGACTTCGAATTGCAATCTTTATTAGACGAAGACAATACCCAAACCCAACAAATAATGGCAGAACAGTTGAATGTCACTAGGCAAGCCATTTCCGATCGCCTGAGAGCTATGGGAAAGATTCAAAAGGTTGGAAAATGGGTTCCACATGAATTGGACGAACGACAGATGGAAAAACAAAAAACTGTGTGCGAAATGCTGCTTTTACGCCACAAAAGAAAGGGTTTTTTGCATCGAGTTGTAACTGGCGATGAAAAATGGATTTATTTTCAGAATCCCAAACGAAAAAAATCATGGGTAACGCCAGGACAACCATCCACATCGAGTGCAAGACCGGATCGTTTTGGGAAGAAGACAATTCTGTGTGTGTGGTGGGATCAGAAGGGAGTAGTCTACTACGAGCTTCTCAAGCCCGGCGAAACAGTCAATACCGAGCGCTACCGACAACAAATGATCAATTTGAGTCACGCATTGATCGAAAAACGCCCAGAATGGGCTCACAGGCACGCCAAAGTCATTCTTCAGCATGATAACGCTCCTGCACATTCAGCCAGATTGACTAAGGAAAGGATTTCTTCGCTTGGTTGGGAACTCCTACCCCACCCGCCGTATTCACCTGACCTGGCGCCTTCTTATTATCACCTCTTCTCATCGATGGGACACTCATTGGCGGAGCAACACTTCAACAATTTCGAAAACGTATGAAAATGGCTCGATGAATGGATTTCAAATAAAGATGAAGCATTCTTTTGGAATGGTATCCATATATTGCCCGAGAGATGGACAAAATGTGTAGAAAGCGAGGGCCAGTACTTTGAATAAAATATATTATACTTTTTTTAAATTACTGTGTATATATTTTAAGAAATAAACGACATTTTAAACTTGCATACCTGGTAATTAAAACAATGTGCTTTTAGACTTAATTTTTTTTCCATTTAATTAAGAATGGTCCCCAATCAGGGCTAGGTGTTCCCATCAGCTTACCGGCAATCCTCTGGACCATTCAAAAGAGAAACAAAGAAATTACAAAACATCTGTGCACTGTATCAATTTGGGGTCATTACCTCATGAATTTGGTTTAATCTGGCCATATTGGTTTTCTGTTAGATTTGTTGTTTCATGCAATCTCAAAAATAGAAACAAAAGATGTTTTTTAAGTAAATGTAATTCATTTTATTTAGAAGTTCAGTAAGTGAACATCTTCAATCCACTGATTTTAATTATCTCAACAATGATCTATAACCCTGGAAAACAATTTTTTTCTTTTATATCTTTAATGACATCCTCTGGGATTTCTTCTTCTTTGATAACTTAATTATAATTTCCCTTAATAAATAAAACTAATCAGTATTTAAACAATAGAGCTACTCAGCTCAGCACCAGTTTATTGATAAATATATTTTTCCAAAACTTACAACTTGGGTTATCTCTATACATACAGGATGTATTACTAGAAGATATATATATAATCAAAGCCCATTTTTCTATACTCCAACACATTTATTTTTCTTTTATTTGACTATATTTTTTAATTAGCATTAAATTTTCTATAAGTTTCATTGTAGACAATTATCTTTTTCAGAATACTCAATAACTAAACACAAACTACAAATGATTTTTAAAAAAATAGTAAAGTTAACCACAATTTTTTTTAGGTTCTCTATAATTTAAAAAAAAAAATCCTGCAAGTTCCCAAATCTTACAGAATAAGTGACATTTAATCAGCTATCCAACAGTGTCATCAAAATTACAAGTATCTCTACCAGACAATGTAACTGGAATGGGGATAAGATTTGTAGGAAATTATAAAATTATTAAGAGAGTCTGACTTAAACAGTTCCTGTTTACATCCTCCTAGACAATCAAAAATTATGTTGCCTGTATTACAAATCATCCCATCATTGTTTCCTTTGTCCACCTTCTAATAGTTTTTCACCATCAGCCAAGTCTGCAGTCTAATAAGTTTTTAAGTAATGGCAATTCTATTTAAGAAGGCAAAGTCATTTTATTTCACTGACAAAGAAAATTTAGGTATGATTTTTATGTATGGGGCTGCCGGAGGCAATGTTCTATCTATAGCGATGAAGGTCTCAATAGTCAAAGTCAAAACTTCCATGATCCCATAATTTGGACACATTCATAGGAGGTGACATTCACAATTGTGCTAAGTTTTAACTATCGTTACTCTCATCTCTAGTGATTATGTTAATTTCATAATAATAGAACATGTGATTAGGTGTTTGTGGGTAGTATATGATATAACTTTTTTTTTTTTTTGTCTATTCGGTTGTATTCAAATGCTTCTTATAATATTCTTCAAAATTATATACGTATGAGGCTCTTAAAAGAAAAACTAAGGTTGCATATGAATGGATGTTCAACTTTATAATAGACAGGATCTAATGAACTGACTCAATAAAATTTACTTAGGAAGATGGATTGACCCATATTTAAGGGCCCTGGGTTTTTTTTTTTTTTTTTTTTTTTTTTTTTTTTTTTCTATGCAGTACACAGAAACCAATTGATAGTATTTGTGAATCATATGAGGTGCTAACTATAAAGAGAGCTAATCCACATATCGACACTGCTGTGAAAGAAGAATTTAACTTCATAATTTAACTTCATAAGAATTAATTTCATTTGTTTCCTACTAATATTATCCCCATTCTAATTAAATTGCCAAATTCTGTGTCAATTGAAGTTTTGTGTATGCAGGTAGAAAGCTGATCTATGTCACAACTTCTGTGAGCTTGCAGGATTTTTAAAGAATAGTTACCCATAAAAATTTGTGGTTAACTTTACTATTTATTTACTTATTTTTTAAATTATAGCTTTTGCACAGTTATTACAGTCTAAAAGAGATTCTCATAAACAAATTAAGTGCATTAGCCTGGCAGAAAATTTAATGCTAACTCCTAAATCTTGATGTTGAAAAAAAAAAAAGTGATTTTATGCGTGGGGGAAATCTTTAGAACCGCAAACATTTGGAAAAGGTTGAGCATTTATCTATATTTTTGGTCTAGCTTCTCCATTTTAAGTTTTGTCATCTAAAGGGGTGTGTAATTAATACTCGAAGTATAATCCATTGTTATTTACCCTCAATAACCATCTGTTATCCAATTCCTTGATTGCACGCTGATACCATTCCTTTGGTATCTGTCAAAGAACTTTTGAACTGTAATTTCAACTTCCACAAAATTATTAAGTTTCTTCCATTGAAGAAAATGGGCCGTGGATCCAGACAAGTGCAAGCTCTAGATTATATGGTGGATGCCCCATCCTGCCCCAGGAGTTAGAACCCATAAAGTTCTTTACTTTTCTTTGGCTCAATGGGAAGTGTGAGAACGAGCATTATCTAGTTGAAATAAAATTTCTTCTCGGTTGATCAAAGCAGGATGACGCTCGAACAATTTTACATACAACCTCTCTAATTGTTTTCAGTAGATTTCAGAATTTACATAGCATCTATCAGGAACAAATTCATGATGAATAACACCTTTAAAGAAAACTCATAGTATGGATTTTTTTTTTTTTTTTTTCCCCAAATTGCCCCCTAGCAACTGGAAAAGCCGTTTGATCGTGATCTAGCATTGCTTACGGGTATTCAGATTACAGTAGATAGCGAATAACAGTATCTTTCAACACACCACACCCCTTGGCAAGTTTACGAGTTGTTGATTCCTGCAGAAGCTTAGGACCAATTAATATTCATTTAAGGTCTCCCAGAACTCTTCCTTTCCAACGTCGTATCTCACTGCTAAATTTTTCAAACCAACATCCTGTAGGATGCTGGTCAATGACATATTCCCCCTCGTATATGATAATTTCACAAATTGTTTCAGATGCTATGGTATTCTTTTTTCCAGTAATGCCTGAAAATTAAGAGACTTTTATTGGACATTGTCATTTGTATTTGAAACAAATGACTAAACTGAGGCTTTTTTAAAATTATAAAGTATAAAATCATTTACAGTCCTTTTTTGATAAATTTTTCTCTGAGATTTTTTGTTAATTGTATTATTCTGAATAGTTTAGGCCCATATTTAAAAGATTTAGTGATATGTAAGTATTTCATTATCAATTATCTTTGAGAGTGTATGGGAAGGGCCAAAATTATCCACTAGGAAAAAATTCATAAATATTCTCCACAAAATAAATTATAATTTTAATTCACTGTCCTTGTAATTTATATGAGAGTGTACTTACAAAACATTTTGTATTTCAGATTTGTGGGCTGAAATGGTCACCTGATGGTAAATATTTGGCTAGCGGTGGTAATGATAACATTCTTAATATCTGGCCTTGTGTTCCTGGGGATATCTTATCTCAATCTCAACCCCTCTACAGATTCAGGTGAGCACCCTTTTATTTTTATATTTTGAGCATTCCCAAGAGATAAGTTTTGTCTTTTTGGTACTTGAAAATAAAAATAATAAAAAAAAAAATCCTGCAAGTTCCCAAATCTTACAGAATAAGTGACATTTAATCAGCTATCCAACAGTGTCATCAAAATTACAAGTATCTCTACCAGACAATGTAACTGGAATGGGGATAAGATTTGTAGGAAATTATAAAATTATTAAGAGAGTCTGACTTAAACAGTTCCTGTTTACATCCTCCTAGACAATCAAAAATTATGTTGCCTGTATTACAAATCATCCCATCATTGTTTCCTTTGTCCACCTTCTAATAGTTTTTCACCATCAGCCAAGTCTGCAGTCTAATAAGTTTTTAAGTAATGGCAATTCTATTTAAGAAGGCAAAGTCATTTTATTTCACTGACAAAGAAAATTTAGGTATGATTTTTATGTATGGGGCTGCCGGAGGCAATGTTCTATCTATAGCGATGAAGGTCTCAATAGTCAAAGTCAAAACTTCCATGATCCCATAATTTGGACACATTCATAGGAGGTGACATTCACAATTGTGCTAAGTTTTAACTATCGTTACTCTCATCTCTAGTGATTATGTTAATTTCATAATAATAGAACATGTGATTAGGTGTTTGTGGGTAGTATATGATATAACTTTTTTTTTTTTTTGTCTATTCGGTTGTATTCAAATGCTTCTTATAATATTCTTCAAAATTATATACGTATGAGGCTCTTAAAAGAAAAACTAAGGTTGCATATGAATGGATGTTCAACTTTATAATAGACAGGATCTAATGAACTGACTCAATAAAATTTACTTAGGAAGATGGATTGACCCATATTTAAGGGCCCTGGGTTTTTTTTTTTTTTTTTTTTTTTTTTTTTTTTTTTTTTTTATGACAGAAATTTCTCCCAAGATGAGATTTGTTTTTAGTGTTTTTGCTCATGTGTATATTTATTTGAAGTTTTTTATATACTTTGTTTAATTTAATTGTTAATTTGAAGGTCCCTTACAAAGTTTATTTTGATTATAAACTTTGCATAATCATAATACTTAACTATTGTTGTTAACATTGATGACTATTTCCAGCTTCATCTAATATTTCACAATAATGTTTCATAATAATTTATTTCAAATTTATATTTTTAAAAAAATAGCTTCATTAGTCGGCATTTTTATTCTTGGATTTGTTCCAAATTTTTTCAGAGGTTAGGCGGGTATTTGCTTTATTGGACAATTATGAGAAATAAATCAGCTCTTAAGTTTTGATCGAGCTTATACTACTTTTTTGTGGCAGTGAGATAATTTATATTACATTTTGATTTTTGAAAGTTTTTTCAAATTGACAAAACACTTAATTTAACTAATTCATCAATCAGCCAAGTGTTGAGAGTGTGGTCCTTCCCAGGATAGTCTTTTTTTCATTCTTCTATAAAACTATATTGTTAAGGTAACACAATACACAAAATTTTTAGTTTTACAATTCTTTATTTCTATAGGCTAGGATATTACTAAGTATCCTTTTACAAGGCACTATAATTTCAATGAGGCACTTATTTTCCTTACTCTCACCCACTTGAAAACAATTTTTTTCTGTAGCTTTACTTTAGTTTTCCTACTAACAGTACTTTACATTTTTTTTTTTTTTTTTTTATTATTACTTATTTATTACAGGAAAAAGTCTCAAATATATTTACTGGGAAATGAGTAAAAATAGGTATTTCTCAAATTCTAATAGTGAGAAATGAGTAATATGGGTTTAAATATAACTGGACATTGATATATTATACTAAATATTTAATTAGTGTACTCACTATATTAATAGTGTCATGGAGTCAAGCCCCATTGAGAAGTTTGATAAGTTTATTGAACTAGTTTTGGGCTATGATAAAAGTTTTGTTTTTTCACTCACTAAGTCCATGACTAGTACTATATTTAAATAATAAAATAAGTACCACTACTTGTTGATATCACTTATTAATTTAATCAGGGATTAATTGTATCTTCTTTTACGTTCTTTTATAGCTTGGGTCAAAAGATAAAATCATCTGATATTTATTTTTCTAGATAGGAAACTACATTCCTTATTTATATGAAATTCATGTTATCAATTATAAAGGCTAGCTAAAGCATACTCTTTAAGAATTGATATGAGGCACCACCTATTGTTTCTTATTCTTTATAACTATATAATCTGTACAAGTGACTTAGAACTAATCTCCATCCTTTTTGGGTTCGAATAGATAAATTTCCAGTAATGTCTCTGGTTCTTTATGTTAATTATCTCTCAAGATGACCAATTAAGTACACATTTAGAGAAACCACTACTGTTTTGCTTTAAGCAATTTTCATGGGCAGTCAGTGGCAAAAAATATTTATTAGATATTTGTTGTAGATTATACAATTTTCTAGTTAGATTATATTTGGCTGTGTTGTTTTATTAGTTGGGCTGTACTATGATTTTAAAGTACTTCTTCAAATTTATTGAATTATCATGTTTAATTGATTGATTAGGGTGCACAATGGCCAGTTGGTTAAGTTACTATACTCCTGAGCCCCAGGTCCCAGGTTCAATTCTCACAGTGCACTGTTGGTTATTTATTTCTTCTGTTTGAAATGACACAGAGGATTCCTAGCATGCTCTTAAAGTACAATTATCCTTAATGGTAACCATACTTCATTAAATGGGATATAAATCAGGCGGTCACAATGGTGTCATGGTTTGGGAATAAATACTTCTTAATATGTATTTCCCCCTGGGCCTATATGGTATATTGTGGGACTGGTTTTTCATTTATTGATCAAACCTTCACTATATGTTTTATGAGATGGTTATCTCTCTTAATCAACATAATAAGACTTTGTTTTTTGTAATGTTTTCATTAATGACTTTCTAAATATATATGAGAACAAGAATCCAATTTTTATTTAATTCACTTTTGAATGATTAAAAAAAATGTTTGTAGTATAAAATTAGTAGTGTTGTGATTAAACATTTTAAAAATATCTTAATAATTACTTATCTTTTACAATTTAAAATATGAAGTAATTTGTGAAAACTATCTGCCACTGGATTTTTGTTAGTCTAATGTATTGTACTATTCATTTCTTCTCATTTTTTCTTGTGAATTTGATAGGCAAATTTTGTCATTTAATCACAATAAATATGGATGAATGCATATAACTTCATTATATTTATTTTTAACCTATTTAAATAGCTTAGAATAGCATTATTTACAAGTTATGCTAATGTTTGTTCTTCTGTAGGTTTGTGGAATTCAATGGTCAAATACTTACAAAGAGTTAATCTCTGGACATGGCTTTGCTAATAATCAGCTTATAATATGGAAGTATCCCTCACTTACAAAGGTAAGTAAAATTAATTTTTTTTAAATTAATTCGATTCTTTATTTGCATCTCTCAATTTCTATGACTAATTTTTGGTCATTTCTAAATTTTTATAATTTTATTTTTAACATCTATAAAGTTAATGAATTTATTTAAATTTTAATGTGAAGAACTCTTATGAAGTTATTGATTAATTTAATATGAAGTTATTGATTAGTAACCACTGAACACTTAACTGAGGAACTGTTATAAAATATTATATAAATCATAAATATTAATCAATCACATGCTTAATTATTGCTTAGTAAAGTCATACAATTATTGGTTTATTATTTCCAATGAGATAGATATCTCTTTTAACTCTAATCTTGTTAAGATTGGCCAAATCGAATCCAGAAGTAAACTATAATATAATAAAATTTAGCATCTTTATAGTGTATAATTCTGAAATAAGAATGAAGTATTCATGATAAAACCTAAGGATTCAAATGATATAAAGTCTGTCATGTAAGGCTGCCTAAACTAAGCTATAACTCAGTATCATGGTTAGTAAACTTTAGTTGCAGAACATAAGTAATAGATAATTAAATTTGCTATCTATTTTCTTTTATAAATATCTATACCCGTAATAATAACAAAGAAATGGACAATTAATCAACTTGGTGTCCTTGTAAACTAAAACCCCCTCATATGATCTCAGCCGAATCAAATACTCTTATAAATTTGCCAAAGAAAGCCTAAATATGAAATTTAATTTATACTTTTTTAAAGTGCAAATAAGACCAACTCACTAATTAACATTCTTAAAAATCTTCCTTATTATTCTTTTCTTTGAAAAGTTTTACAGAATGACAACATTGGAAAATTACAATTTACATCTATTATGTTTTAATAATTTTGATTATAATGCTAATAACAATGATTATTATAAGGTTTTACGTTTTGATTTTCCTTTACACCACCTCCTCCCCTTCATCCAATTCAAGCCAATAACAAACTCAGCCTTTCTTTTCATATTAAAAGTGACATGAGAAATTTCATTGCTAAAAACTAGAAACTTTTTCCTGTATATTGACACACACATATATGTTTAGTTATATAAATTGTATTGCCTGTCAATATTCTATCATAAAATTAACCTCAATAGCTATATTCCTAAAGCATTTGCTGATGGAAATTTTAGCTTTTACATAAATGGTTTTTTTTTNATTGTATTCGTAGGATATTGGAAGGCTTAGCGACACCCCACCTATATATATATATATACTGTATGTAGCATTAGAAGGAGAATATTTTCTTAGCTGAAAATTTACCTGTATGCATTTGGATGGACTAATTAATTTTAATTCTCCATTTACTGCACCACTGCTGAATAGCATCAAGGTGGTCTTGTAAAGTGTTGGAAGTGATTTTAGAGGAGAGGATCTCTTTGTCATCTGCAAATAGGGCTAAGAAGAGGGTATTAGGATAAGTGATGATGTCTGCAGTATAAAGGATAAAAAGGATAGGTCTAAGGAAACTGCCCTGTGGCAGTAAGACACCTGCTTCCACAGGGAAGCAGTAGGAGTAATCTGATTCTTGCCAGGCCCTAAAGAAAAGGTTAGAAAGGTAAGATTTAAGGATTAGGTAGATTGTGCTTGAAAATATGGACTTGAGCTTATACAAAAGACCAGTATGCCATACTCGGTCAAATGGTTGATTGATGTCCAAGAATGCACCAGGACAAGATTCTTTTCGCTCGAGGGAAAATTAAATGAAATCTACAATGCGAAACAACTACTGTACTGAATGATAGGATCGGAAGCCAAACTGATGATTAGGAAGAATATTTAAGGAAGTTATTGTAGGTATCAGGCAACAAAGTTCTTCGTTTTAGAAGGAATTTTTCAAATACCTTGGAAAGTAAAGAAAGAAGGCTAATTGGTCAATAGGATAATGTGTTAAAAGCAGGTTTACCGGGTTTGGGAAACAGGATTATTTCAGAAAATTTCCAGAGAAGTGGAAAGTGGTGGTTCGAAGGAAACAATTATAGAGGAAAGTCAGGAAAACAATTGCTTTTTGGTAGATTTCGAGCAACTTTGCATTTAGGCAATTGTTAATACTGTACTTGACCTCAGAAGGTGTTACTGCCTAAATTAAGGACATTGGTAATGGTATGCCCAGTGACTCCTCAACCTCTGCATTATTGGACAAATTATGGGGATCTGGATTAGGAGTAAATGTTTGCTTTAGATGTTGGGCAAATATTTGGGCCTTGTCTTTGTCTGAAGAGGCTCAGGAACCATCTTCTCGATGCAAGAGGGCAGAAGGTTCATGATTTCAGAATCCTGCGAGTAGCAGTCTAGAGGGATTTGTCTGCTGCTGAGAGGCTTGACAGGTAAGCATTAAATGCCTTATTTCATAAGGCACCTAGTTCTTGTTTTACGAGATGGGATAGCTGGTTGAACTCCCCATGATTTGAGAGATGCCTGTACCTCTAGAACATGGCTCGAGCTTGACGCTTATTATCAGGTTTTACTGGAATCAGGGATGGGCTCAGCTGAATTTACAGTGTAGTGGGTGCTTGTGGGTTTTAAGTTTGCTTTCCAAAGGCATTGTTGAATTTTAACAGTAAAGAACTGGCCACCATCATCCAGCTCTTCAGAGGTTTTCAAGGAAAGTCCGAGGTCAAGCGACTCTTCTAATAGAGTTCTAAAAAACGGCCAGTCAATGTGACCATTTATTAAGGTTGGTGACGATTGTCTAGGGATGGGTGTAAGGAGGACAGGGTTGTGGTTAAAGGAAAGTTCATTTAATGTTTTACAGAATTATGGAAGGGAATAAGATCTTTACTTATGAAAAAATTTAGGATATCAGGAAGACAGTTTACATCGGTGGGCCAATAGGTAGGAGATTGTGGATGACTACATCATTGTACGTTCTTCCTTGAGCTGGTAAATATGGTGCTGCACATTTGTCTCCTTGAGATAACTGATAATACTTCTATAGGTGTCAGGGCTGTCTGGTATAATTTTTGTGTTTTTCTGCCTATTAACGCAAGCCAATGCGCTCGTCAAGTTGGTTGCACGTTAAGCAGAAATTTTGTAAGTTTTAACAAAGATGGGGGGGGGGGCTAGGCTACACTTGGGGAGATGGTTTCAGCATCCATCTGGTGGTGTAATTTTCTGTTCAGTAATAATGACTGGTGACTGTGAATTTACTACCTGTGAGGTGTTGGGGCATGCTGGCAATTAGTTTTGTGGCCTCTCGGTTGAGTGCCACTGGTAGAGTGACGTCTCGATTATCATTGGGAGGAGTCATGGGTGCTCCTCTTTCCTTTCCTATGACTAGCTATGATTTGGTGGTAGTAAGGCATGGCATAAATAGAGAGAGAGATAGAGAAGAGAAAAAAAGTAAGTAGCGAGCGAGCCTCGAGCCTGGAGCCTATGAGTTAACACAAGTCTATGTAACTCAATGAATAAAGATAAAAAGAGGGAGCATTATTTAGAGGTATTCACTGTTCAACGGCTATACGGCTACTCAGAAATCATTCCACAATTCATTTTCTTAAATAATAAAAATTTTCAAAATTTTTGACATATTTTTACTAATCACGTACTCTATTAATGAATTCAATGTAGAAATTTCCTACACACTGTCAGAAGAACATTATACATTTAGTAGTATGTCTAAAACTTTCTTTTTTTTCTTAGAAGTTTTTATAACTACGATTTCAATGCCTGACAGGTTATCTGGCGTGCTTAGACCGAGGAACCCGTTTTATTATTCATCAATGATGCCTTCATTTTCTAAGAGCCATTTTATTCTTTTAACCAGAATGTCTTAAAGATTATTACACCGAGGATAGCCTTGATAAAATAGGCTATTATTTATATAAATATTATTTTTTGTGGTATTTAATCCCACGTAAATTTTAACAATTTTTAGTGCAAGGGAACAGAATAAAAAATCTAACTGTTCCAGCCAGGACTCGAAACTATGCTTCAGACTTGTCTCAGTAGTAAAAATGGAAAATGCAACGGCCCGGATAGCACCGGAGATCCAGGTTCGAGTCCTGGCTGGGACAGTTAGATTTTTTATTCTATT
>KZ807642.1:255070-307795 GCA_000696205.2 Oncopeltus fasciatus | reverse complement strand
AACTTCTACCGTATCTATGATTAATTTATAATAAAAAAAAGTTAATAAAAAAGCCTATAAGGAAGAGGATACTCCTAACTTTCCACTTTCAATCTTCATTCAGCTTAACAGCTTTTAGGATTGATATGATAGTCAGAGCTGACACTAGTATTACCAATTTTCAGCTTGAACAAATAAAGCGTTTGTGATAGCCTTTATACCTCATAGTATTAGACTTTGGAGACTATTAGCTTTGTGATAGGATCATCTAATTTCAAAGCTGGTAAGCTGAATCTAGATTAAAAAGTGTGAAGTTTGGCAATCATATTTGTTATTCTATTTTTCTACTCTTTGTACATTAAATTGATGATAAAAAGTTAATTCAATAATTAACACTATTTCCTGAAGTTTTGCTTTCTCTAAAGAATCTCTCTAGATTCTAAAGATTATTATTAACCATTAAAACACCAATAAATGTCTAATTGTAAAGTTGGTGTTTTATTTATCTTTTAGCTATATCTTATATATTATATTAGCAGCTATTAATTTAATATTCTACAAGTAATATCTGAAGTCCCCTTTGAGCTGTCCCAAAACACTTAACACACTTTAACTGAAACTATATGCTCAGGGCAAGTTAATGAGTTCTGGCAGCAAACATTCTCTAATCTGGAATGTTTTGTACAATTCAAGGTTTCTGTTAGTGTTTTAGAACAGCTCGGAGGATCTTGAGATATTGGGCGCACAAATATTAATTACTACTCTTTATAATATATTCCAATGAAAATATTTAATTATAGGTAAGCCTGTTGAATATCTTAAGAATTAATATTAATTGCAATTATAAGCATTTTAATGTGTTGAAAATGTATATCTCAGAAAATTATAAGCTTACATAATATTCAGATCAAAATAAATAAATATAAACCACTCAACAAAAAAAAACAAAAAAAAAAAAAAAAAAAAAAAAAAACTTACACTCCTTAAATCTAATATTGTACAAAGAATTTCTTCTAAGAAATATTTCAAATAAATGTATAATTTTATTTTTCAAATCTGTAATGCTTAAATATTATCACAGACAAATATTTTATTGCTTTAATGATTATAATTAAATAAAATATCAACATAATGTCAAGCTTAAAAAAGCTAAAGTGTGTTTACCTGGATCAATTCTTTAAATATCACTAAAAGTAGAACATTTTATAAATACATGTTCCATGGATGCCTTATTATCAGATTAGATTTGATAAACTCCTTGCATTTTTGCTATTTCTAAATTTTTATAATTTTATTTTTAACATCTATAAAGTTAATGAATTTATTTAAATTTTAATGTGAAGAACTCTTATGAAGTTATTGATTANAACAATCAGTAAGATAAAATCATTTAAAAATACTAATCAATATCTTCTGTAAAGTATTAATGATTATCAATTAAAGGAAAGCAAAAAATAAAAATGAGAACCAACATGTTTCTGATATCAGAGACAAACCAAAAAGTAAAGAAAGGAGGAGGGAAAAAAATCAAGGTAATCAAAGATTTTTTTTCCCTCCTCCTTTCTTTACTTTTTGGTTTGTCTCTGATATCAGAAACATGTTGGTTCTCATTTTTATTTTTTGCTTTCCTTTAATTGATAATCATTAATACTTTACAGAAGATATTGATTAGTATTTTTAAATGATTTTATCTTACTGATTGTTAATATTTCACCTATTTGTTCTGTTAAACTGTATGAAACTGATAAGGAATGTAACGTTTTCAATAGTAAGTGCTATACCAAAGCTCCATACTTAGGCTTAACACTGCCCATCTCCCCCTCTCTTCATCAGAAAGAAAAAACAACTTAAATTGGCAATTCCATGAAATTTTCATTTGACTAGAACACTAACTTAAGCAATTACCATACATAGCTAATTATGGTTTCATAATTATTTTCCTAAAGTAACAGTATCATTTTAAATGATAAGGAAAGACTTTAGCTCCTAGCATGCTTACTTTTATGTATGCAATCTTAATCTTCTCTCATTAGAGTGAAAAAAGTGGTATGATTGGTATTGCTCAAACTGCTAAATGTTGATTAACTATCGATAATTTTAATTTTATATATATTTTCTTCTGTATTGTTATTATTATTTATTTTATCCAAAAAAAAAAGATCTTATTGTAATTCATGTGTCAGAACATTAATATTATATGGCTGGCATTTTCACTACTTTGATTTTATCCTATTCTTTTCATTTTAATATAAAATTTACATAAAAAATGTTTTAATTAAAAAGCAAATACATTCTATTAAAGGGTTTTACATTTGGAAGACTACTATGTATCGAGTTCTTAGCATTTTACCATCTTGCAACTATTTGCTGGCTTATATATTCATCTCATGTAAGGAAATCATTATTGTCCAAACATTAGGGTTTTGCAGGAAAATATTTAAGTTTTACAGAGAACTTGGAGTATCCTTTAGCTTAACATAAAAACTGGAAGAAGATCTTCGAAAGTGAGGAATTTCCTGAAATGAAATATTTACATTAGTTAGAAATGAATGACTGTTACTATATTTGTCATTGTTCTTAATATAGGTAAACCTTATTTTAATTTTCACTTTCTCTACATACTATGTAATATAGATAGCAAGGCTTTTTTGTCCACCAGTTTGGAAGCTGCCTGTCCCTAATTAAACAAAAATATTTTATAAATGCCTTAATTAGAGTATATAATTAGTGTATCTCAAAATCAAATGAAATAAGAAAAGTCTGTTAGGGTGGTAGCTGTGCAAACTAAGCGAATTCCTCACTATCCTAATGAATAAGGAAATTGTATGAATATTTGCATTTGAACTTTCCATTTTGTGTAATCCACATACAAAATAAATCTTTATCAATAAATAAATCTGTGTTCAGTTTCATTGCTCTTCACTGGTATGAATTTGTTCAATAATGAACCTAGCCTTTTGGTTTTCATTTTATAGCTATGCTCATACACACACACACTTATATATATATACACAGTAGAACTTCTCTATATCGAAAATCCCCATGTATCAAATTTATTTAAATCCCCTCACTCATTACACAGAACAACTGTTTCTTTTTATCAAAAAAATATTCTATATATCAAACATTTTTCGACCTAGTAAAATAGTCCCGAGCAAACAGCTCTACCACAAAAAAAAAAAATAGTGGTTTAAATGTAAACGACTAGCTGAATTGTTAATCACAGGTCATGCAGTAAATCACAGATTCCCTCCACTCGAGCTGTAACCTCCCTCTGCTTGGGCCGTTTCACTGTTCGCAAGCTTGTCAATTTATTATTGTCAGTTCGGTAATCTATTCGGTCTTTTGTCAGTGCGGACGTCAGTTTGTTAGTGCCTCTCATTGTTTGTCATTACGGGTCCAATGGCAAAACGTAAGTCATTGTCTATTGCAGAAAAGCTTGACCTTTAGAAGGATGCTGACAATGGAATGCGGAATAAAGATCTTGCTCAGAAGTACGGCATTCCAACTTCTACCGTATCTATGATTTTAAAAAACCGTGAAAGTGTGCCTAAATACGATTATTATGTTGGAGCTGAAAGGAAGGGCTCTAAAAAATGCCAATATGATAAGATTGACCAAGCTCTACTAAAATAGGTTAAACTAGTGCATGACAAGAACATGCCTATCTCGGGACCCCTCTTGAAAGATAAGTCTTGAAATATGCTATGCAGTTAGGTCAAAATCATTTCCAAGCCAGCATAGGTTGGCTTGAAAAATTTAAGAAGTGGCATAACCTAAAGGAAAAAGTGATTTCTGGGGAAAGTAAAAGTGTTAATAAAAATGGTTGTATTGAATGGAAGGAAACAGTTTTAAGAAAAATATTAGCAGAGTATAGTCCAAAGGACGTCTTTAATGTTGACGAGACTGGCCTTTTTTATAAATGTTTGCCAAACAAAACACTAACTTTCATGAATGATGTTTGACACAACGGTAAAAGCAGTAAAGAGTGAGTGACACTTCTAGTTGATGCGAATATGACAGGCAAAGAAAAACAGGTTATTCATAATAGGGAAAAGTAAAAACCCTGGGTGCTTCGAAGGAGTTAAATCCTTAGAAGTCAATTACATTTTTAATAAGAAAGCCTGGATGACTGGGGACATTTTGAAGAGTGGTTATAAAGCTTAAACAAAAAATTTATAAATATTATTTATTTTGTGGTCTTTAATCCCACGTACATTTAGATAATTTTTAGTGCAAGGGAACAGAATAAAAAATCTAACTGTCCCAGCCAGGACTCGAACCTGGATCCCCTGCTATCCGGGCCGGTGCATTTACCACTTATGCTACCGAGACAAGTCTGATAAGTTATTAAATTCCCCGCACTAGTGTCGAGAGTCCAACCTCCGAGGCCGACGAATATATCGCTTATGCTCGGAGGAGCTGACATTGTCAAGCTGTTTAAATGACTCTTCTTAATTTAATTTTAATTTTAATTTATAAATATTATTTATTTTGTGGTCTTTAATCCCACGTAAATTTTCCTGGCTGGGACAGTTAGATTTTTTATTCTGTTCCCTTGCACTAAAAATTAACTTAAACAAAAAAATAAAAAAACAGAAAAGAAAAATTGTAATGATTATTGACAATTATCCAGCTCTCCCTAATGTGTTGTCAAAATTGTCCAACATAAATTTAATTTTCCTGCCTCCAAACACTACCTCAAAAATGCAGCCTATTGACCAGGGTATAATTAAGAATTTAAAGGTTCACTATAGAAAGAGGATTTTGAGAAGAATATCATGGGCCCTGGAGACTGAAAAACCCCCTTTAATGGCTATAGATCTGAGAACAAGCATAGCAGAGCTTGCAAAGGTTGGGCAAAATGATGTTACCGCCGCTACAATAAAAAATTGTTTTTCAAAGGCCGTCATCCTCCTCATTGTATCCTTGTCTTCTTGCCTTTTTGTAGCTCTGTTGTCATATCAGACAATATTAGTTACCTGATCCATGTTAATCTGTTATGCTCTCAGTGAAGTATTTGGTGAAATACTCAAAGTTTTGTGTATTGGATAGAAAAAGAATGTACTGGAGATATAAAGCCGTGCAGTTTGCATATTGTATGAGGCCATAAATAATGGTAATGTTGCATTGAGCACAAATGCAATTCCCAGTTCCCTGAATCAATGAACTGCTTCATCAAAGATATACCTTTAAAAGTAATGAGTCCTAAAGTCCAAGGTTGGCCCATGGGCCTCAAAGGGTGACAGTGCAGTATTTATTTTGTTTGAAGGAGATGCAAAAAAAATTAATGTGAGTTCATTCTTCTGTACATTAGAGATCTCCAGACTATTCAAAATTACTTCAGCCAAAACACACTGTACTAGAAGGTATTCTTGTGTTTTGCTGAAGAAATGGTCAGTTAGCATTTTATCTATTGAATGTACTGCAATGACATTATGCAAATTTTCTTTGAGACCACTTCTAGCCTCAAAGCAATAATGCATGCATTATAAAGCTTATGCAGCACAAGAATGACATGAAAAGATGAATATACAATCTCAAGACAACATAATTTCTGTCAGAGTTGTTTTTGCTGGATTCCACAATTTCACTGGGATTTGGTGTACAGGGGTTTGTATTGGAGCAAGCACTTGTTCCCTTGGAGGCTATGGTTTGCTCTGCATATTAGGGCTGTGTAAATTGTTATCACTTGAAGATAGATTTATAAACAGTTGTGATAACACTGAACTCCTCACCATTATGCAAACCCCACATTCTGGATTTTTCCCAGTATGAGTATTTCTAGTGCTCTAACAGCTTCTCACTCTCTATTTTCAAGGGAGAAGGAAGCTTATTGACGGAGGTGAGGCAAGGCTATTGACACCTCCCATAGAGTGGAATGTTTTCTGTGTTGTAGTTAGCATTATCAAACATTATTTGCAATGGATTGATGAGGAATACGAAAGAGTTGACCAAGATTTCCTCACTTCCTGAAAAAAAAAATGTCTATGCCCTGATAGGGGAAATGTAATATCTAAGGGAAACTTATGTCCTATTTACTTCAAATTGATTTTAAATGACTCAGATTTTTATAAATTAATAGTTATTTTAATTTATAATATGTTACACATGTCACGCTTATGTGACAGAAATTCCCTTTGTCATTCAGCTATACAAAATTGCTAACTTTCTTTAAAATTACCTCTATAGTAATGATAAGCCTCATAAGTTAAATTAATTATATTAATAATGCAACAAGTTTGATTTTTATTATGCTGCAAGTACAAAATTGACTAGATTTGATTTCATGATAAAATTATATATAGCTGTTTTGTTACTGTACATAATGTGTACAAACATACAATTTTAAAAAAAAAAATTAATAAAATAGAATTGACTTTAGACAATAAAATATTTATATTAATCCATATGCTTATAAATAAATCCATTTGGAAGGCATTCATATTTATTACTTTAAAATCTATAGTTTCATTATAACATGTCATTATAACTATTTAACATTAATTTTAAGCTTATGCTAAACTTTAATTTTCCGTGATGAGTATTTTTAATTTATTGTACTTGATAACTGCCACTCTGTTTAAATGAACTTTAAATAAGGTTCAAATATAAAGAAAAAATTAAATACCCCCCCTCCCCCCCNATAGACTAAGCATTGAGGAGAAATAAGAACCTGTATGACTAATCATTTTCAGTCTGTTTTTGTTGTTAGCAGTACAATTTTTTTTATTGGATTATAAGTGACTAAATATTTGAACTGTATATTATGTATGTTTTTACCATTTTTGTGATTGAAAATTTGTTTTGAGATTAGATAGTTTTTTGGGGATTATTTTAATTTATTTGAATGTTTTTCAACAAAACAAATTTGCTATAAAGAAACATATCCAGTGGGAAAATAATATCACATTGACAATCCATTTTATGTATTATTCACTAAAAAAAAAGAAATATCTATGTAAGTTGCTTAAACTGTGCCACCAATTTTGCTATAATTCATAAATAGTACTTATGAGTAAAGATCCATTTGATTTATTATAAATTAAATATATCAGTATCTTACTACTCTTTCAGTTGATGGACTGAGAGGTTCTGTTACACTGTTATTGCATTCTTCGACTAGCTGAAACAAATAAGATATATTTAATTAATGAGCTAATTTAAATTAAAATGTTACTTATAATAATAAGTACTCCTCTAAATCATTGAATGTCTTATTGTTCAAATGTTTGATTTGTGGCAAATTCATACTCCTAATGAACAAATTGTTTTAATTATTGTTTATAGTTATATAAATGTTTAATTGAGTTTACTGAAAGTTGAAGCGAATAATTAAAAAGTATGCTTTCTCAAATTTTAATTAGATTAAAGAATAAATGAAGTCTTGTTAACATTTAATGATATAAGGTATAACTGTTCAAGATACAGCAGAACAAGTTATAGCAATATGTGGGAAATTTATTCCTCATTAGGAGGTAAGCTGTGTCTCTGCACTAGATTGCTTTTGCTAGTATCCTATCGTTTTAAACTCCTAAATTCATTGTTTCCCTTCAATCTATTCGTATTTTTATATTCCAAATTTCACTCAGTGCCCTCACTTACTATGCCACTGCTTAAAACAATGTTTTGGATACCTGGGGTTCCTAAATGTTTCTAAAGTTGTATAACACATATGTGTGTTATGGGATGTGAAACATTTTCCCATCCCAAGGAATTATTGATTTGTTGAGCAATTCATCCAGATTGACATTGCTTATGTGGACCCCTTCCTTGCTTAGAGAACTTGGTTTTCAGAATGCTCGCTTTGACAAGACACTTCTCATTTTGAGCTGGTCACCAAACTCACGACTCGTGCTATTCCTGAGTCTCTGGAAAAATTCCATTTCTGCAAAGACATCAACCACTGATTTGATCGCCTAAAATTATTGAACAAAGCTAATTTTTCATTGCAGGTGATGATCCTGTCTAAAAAGGAATACAATTTTTAAACGGGAAGCAAATGAAAAGGCAGTTGCTTAGCGACTCACCTTATTGGCTTTTGTAAGATTATGAAGAATCCATTTATCCAGTTTTTCACTTTTCTTAGTTGATGTAGATAATTCCTGGCAATGGTTGAAAATATACTAACTTGTTGTATATTTTTTGAGCAGCTTCAGTCACTTTAAACCAACTTTATACTCATAAAACAAAATTTATTGAGTTACCAGCTGAATCATTTTTGAGGAATCAGTTCAAATGCTTAAAAAGGGCTGGATTAAAATGAATCCCTTTTTTCATAACGGATTAACATTTGTTTATGAGGTTTAAAGTCCAGTTTTGAATTTATTGGGCAACAAAGTCTCTAAAATAAAAATAAAAATGATTAACTATAAAAGCAACACGCCTGAATGACCTTGGTTATATCACCGATTTACCATTAAATTTGTTTTCTTTATATGTTTTTACGCATAAAAAATAATAGAACACTTAAAAGTGTTAACTCTTGTCTTCAATAAATAAAAAATAACTTTTTATAAGACTGATTATCATTAATTTGTTCATTGAAAAATGATTTCTTAAGCAATGTTGTTGAAATCAATTATTCTCTAAATTTGTCAAAATATAAAATATTCTCAATATATTTTTGATTGTAGTGATTTTTTTAAATTCGTATGTAGGATTAGTAGAAATTTTCTGTGAATTTTCAGAACCAAATTTTGGATAAATTATTTCATTAGAGCTATATCAAAAACTACGTTTCTTTAGAGCTCACTTTAAAATAGAAGTCTCGACCTATTGTAACTAATTATTTTGTAATAGTTTAATGCTTAAATAATTATCCCAGTACCTTAGTAATGGCTCTAATAGCTGGAGTTGCTGGCTCCCCAGCCTTTTCAAGTGGAGCTAGGAGCAATGGAAGCCTGGTCAGTCTCTGGAAGGGCTTTAAAAGAAATGCTTGTAGAACAATTCCTCTTTCATCACATTCTCCATCACACACTAGATCACGAAAGTAATCCCTTTCAGCTCTGAATTAGATAAAGATTACAATTAACAAAATTAATCTTTATAAATTACTAAATATTATGAGGAAACTAAAAATTATATCACATTAATTTAACGAATCATTATTTAGGAATTTTAGTCTATTTGATTATTGCTAATAATCACTATTAATTCCTCCAACTATAAAGTTTATATTAAGTCTTCATTTTGATTTAGCATGTCAAAAAGTTACATTTCACAATATATTTATGAAAGGCGTATTATAAAGATGGCATTCATGAATGTATTCTGGAGGGTTGAGTCCCCTTGTGGTTGCCCTATAAGTTGCTTCATAGCAGTTCATAGATTTTTTATTTTTTATCCTTTTTGGTTTTTAAGATGAAATTAGTGATTTACTTTTCTTAATAATAAATGCTTTATTCATTATTATTGGTATAATTTTTTATACAATAAAACATGGAAAATTTATTTCTAGTGAAAATGACTGTTAGTTTAAAGTTATAATTATTGATTTAATAAAAATCAAACATTAAATCAATTTAAAATTAATGTAGGATACTCCGTATATAATAATAAAACATACATTAATTATGACTTACAATAGTTTGGGCAGAAGACTGAGAGCATTTGGTAGATTTGCGCAATATTGAATATAAACATCTAGGTAGGTGTTAGCAGCCCTGACCAGAACATTGCATAAATCACTGGTGTTCTGGGCATCACAGAGTTCATTTAACAGTCTTTGAGAGCATTCAGTCACTGAAAATGCAAATATTTGTAATTTTTATTTTGCTGTATAATAGTGTTGTGGACTTAAAGAGGTCAAACATAGTGTAATTTGTATCTTCAAGTTCGTGATAAGACTCTATAATTCTCAAAGTTGATTGTCAAATAAATATTTGTTTTAAAGTTTTTAAATGTTATATTCTCATTGAAGTATTGAAAATATGTTATTACTACATAATTTAATTCTAACAGAAATTTATATTAGTGCTTCCATTGCCTTGCTTTGAAGAGAAAAAAAAATGTTTTTCCTGTGAGCTTTTTTATTTATTTTTAATCAAACAACTAGTTTTAGAAGTGTGTAGCACCATTAGGTGCTTGCTTCAAAGACATAAATATAAATATATATTTCATAGAAATAAATTTAAAGCAAGCTTCATTATTCACTTCTATTTTATCCCTCTACAAATCCAAGAAAAGGATTTTTATTCAAATGTTTCATAATCTTTATTTTTTATTATTATCCAAAGTCTTTAATAGTTATTATAGTAACTATTAATTATCATAGTTACCTACTATGGCCAGGTACCAAGATAGGTTTGAGATCCTTAAATTTTTTAACAAAATCCCTAACTTTGTACATCTGGGCCATGCTTTAAGTGGGATATTGTTTACCGACCATCAACTTTTATAATGAATTTCATAACTAAAAAGGCAAAAGAACTCGAATAAAAAATTTTATCGAAAATTTAATAAAACAATATTCTCTTTTGTAGGAGGGATTTACTGCATTTTAAGACTCTATCCTCTCCCTATCAAATGAAGAAGAAAAAAAAATACTTCACTTATATCTTTCTTCCTCTCTCTTTGTTTTTATCTTTTAAACTTATATAAATCAATTTTTGAATAGCTGATATATCACCAAGAAAAGATCCCATATTTCAAAACCAAATTAGTAGAGGGAAAATATCTTCCTTATTATATCAGACATTTTAGTAAAGATCTATAGATAGAAATAGATACAACCTCTTTAGGATTACCTGATTCTATATTTCCAAAAAGATGTAGAGTCTCCTCAGGAGTGAGAATATTGGTCAGGGGTTTAATGTAGGCCTCACTGAGCATCCGAAGATTCCCAAGGTACTCCACTTCAGAGATCACTATGTCATTGCGAGCCTTCTCAACTTTACTGCTACTTTCTTCTTCTTCTAAAAATAAACTCAGTATATTAAATTACCTGGAATAGACATCCTTTTTAAGACCTTAAATTGCAGTAAATAAAGTACTTATTTGAAAACTTTTTTATTTTTGTTATAGATATTATTGAATGTGGTAGTATTTCTTCTAGAAAAAAAAAAGAGTACTTTTATATTTTATTATATAATAATAACTTATTTTTATGCTCTCTCTATATTCATTTTTCATAAGGATTTTTTTATGTGTAATACTCTTTTGTGTTCATACCCCAAACCATAATAATAAACTTAATAATTAAAATTTATTTATTTACAATCCACATTTATCTAACCTGCATTTTGTAAGAATAAGTATAACAAATATAGCCTGTTACTGCAATAAAGGTAATCACTTTGCAATCTGTATTCTTTTGACTTATGGATTTGTGAATTACATAAGAATGTAGCTTCAAGATTATTCTCATGACAGATGTTTTTTAATTATTTCTGTAATCCTATCTACTAGACACCAAAAACGATAGTTACTTATGTGTGTAATGGTAGTTATTTGTGTGTGTATGTCTCTCAGCCACAGATTTCTTAATGAAATTTGGCATGTAGCTGGTGAATGCAAAACCAAAGGCTAAGTTTTTCAGATCAATAGGAGTGGGGATCATCTGCAATGTTAAGTGTGAGTGCAGTCTTGTTGCTGTGCCGGGTGTATTATTTAGTTTAAAGTAAGGAAACTCAGCACAGGTAAAAGACATATTTCAAGAGTTGTGTGACAAGATTCAACTATAAAGAGTGAGGATTTGCTTGAATCATTAATTTTATGGTTTAAATACCACAGTTAGTTGTTTCTTCTTAACATGTTGACTACCAACTATTATTTTCTAGAACGCCAACTAAAACTTATTCCATCTTGTATTTAGTTGCCATTTTTGTGCAGGTATGATTAAACTTGAAATATATGTGCTAATATCAATAGGTGGCAATTGGGAAAAGAACAGAACATCATTGCTGGCTTGCATGAACAGAAAATTTATTTAAAAACGAACAAAAAGTTAAAACTGTAACTATAAAACCAAACACCCAAGAAAGATGTTAATGTGATGCACTTGACAATTTCTAAATTAGTACTGGTGAATATGAATGCATATCTATGATTCGGCTTTAGAGAAGCAATAGGTCAAATCATGTCTGCATGCCAATCAACTCATAGTTAGCTTCCGCGAATAGACTTCTGTTACAATTTTGAGTGGTGCAGAGGATTTTGTAAATGCTCAAATAGTACTGACAGTACTAACCATAATATACAATACCTGTATATCCATAATTAATATAACTTATTAAGACAAGGCATATTCACTTTTTCCATTTTTTAAATTGTGAATTTCAATTATTCCATTATTTGAGTAGTTCTTGTGCCAAGATTTTTTAATTTGATCCTATTTAATGCTACCCTCTTTCAGGTAATATTTTCCAGTGCTTATGCAAATTTTTAACTTTATTGTGCAAAATTTAATATTTTCTTTTATGGGGCCTCTTTGTTCTATTAGTTTCAAAATTCTTTGTTGGGGTTTAGTAATTTTTCTACCTGTTCAATTTGTGTTCTTTCTCTTTGAGTGAGATTGTCTAAAAATAAGTTTCTTCTCTTTGACCAGTTATTTTAGTTCCTTTCANTTATCTGTGTTCCTTAAAAATATCTTGACTAAAAGAATGACTTTTTATTAGTATGAATGTATCAATTAATGTGAATTTAATTCATGGGTTACATAGGAATATCTTACTCACATGAAAATATATGTGACCTCATTTAATAAAATATTCATTTTTTTTTTTTTTTTTTTTTTTTTTCATTTTCTGATTTAGTGAAATTCCCATTACATTTAATTACTGGGATCTTGTTTTTATTGTTTTAGATGTTAAAACTGAAGACTTTTATGAAAATCTAACTTTGTATGTGTTTATTTTTGACAATCGTGACCTTATCTTGGTAAAGCAACTATTCCTGATGATGTACCAATTAGAATACAAAACTGTTAGTGTATAATATTAAAAGTTAATTTGTTGGCTTTTAGTCTAATAGTTTCTGCTTAGAATTTTTAATATTTTCTTCAACTCTTTGCCAATTCTAAATATTGCCATATAAAAATATACTTTCAAAAGTGTGTGTATGTTTGTATAATCTGTCTGTACACGCTCCAGTGTTCTTTTTAAAATAAATAGTTTTATATTTGTGCTTCTTTTCTCAAATTGCTTGATGAGTTTTTATTAAATTAATTAAAAAATTACTTAAGATAAGAGTGGGAGTGTGTTTATAGGAGTGCTAAATTGAAAATAGTATTTTAATTATTATTAGTGTTATGAAACAATGGATGAATATCTGTGTTATATGTGTAAAATATAAATTCATAAGTAGAGAATATTTACCGTTTCTTCTTCCAGGTTGGACTGTGTCAAGTTTTTGATATTTGCCGAGCTTTCGCACATCATGTGATGGCTTCTTCAAGGCTGAAAAGAGAATGAGAGTTGTAAAAGAGAGATTTGTAAAAAGAAATCTCTCTTTTACAACTCTCATTCTCTTTTCAGCCTTGAAGAAGCCATCACATGATGTGCGAAAGCTCGGCAAATATCAAAAACTTGACACGGTCCAACCCGGAAGAAGAAACGGTAAATACATCTGACGACCGTCGAAGCCTATGGGAACATAGAGGATATTTGTTGGGATTCAGTCAAGCTTGATAAAAAAAAATACAATTTAAAAGAAATGTATCTTTTTTATTATCTGCCAACGTTTTGGCTTACATTTTAAGCCTTCTTCAGGGCTATCATGAAGGCGAGAGGGGACATCTTTACCACCAGGGTCAAATTTTCATTACGAGAAGTGACTCTCAAAATAGTTTTTTTTTTTTTTGTTTTTTTTTTCAAAGAGTTAAAATTCTTAATTGTATTTTTTCTATCAGCCTTGACTGAACAACAATGATTCTGTACCAATAATCTCTACGGTTGAAAACTCTTCATTTGTAAATTTATAACATTTTTGTTCTGTGAACTTTTATGAAAATCCATATTGAGGAAGATATTAAATATTAAAACTAGAAGAATTACCAAGCTCATCCCTTTTTTTTTTAATAAAGAAAGCAAATGAAGTATTTTATCTTCTTTTTAGAAGACACTGGATAGGGTAATTACTTTCTAAAAATGGAGAAAGGGGAATGGGAATGTGAAAGTCTTGAAAATATAAAATAATTTTTTTTTTTTTTTTTTACAAAAATGTAAAAAAGAGAGAATTTGTTGTGGTTTGGACAAGGTGGATCCAAAAAAAAAAATGCTAATTTAAAGAAAGAAAGTGTATTTAATATTATCTGTCGATGTATCGGCTTACATTATAAGCCATCTTCAGGGCTATAATGAAGACGGGAGGGGAAGTCGTGTTACCTGGATCAAATGTTATTTTCTAACATTTATATGAATGTCACTCATTTAATGAAATTATTAATTATTAAATAGTGTGGATTGAATTTGGAATTAAATCATTAGTTATGCTTCGATATTTAATCATATTTGTTAGTGTATGGTTAGTTTTTATTTTAATAATGGTGATGATATTTTTTCCTAAGAATGGTTTCCTTTGCTATGTTATTTCTTCTCTTTAATATTGCATTTAAACATATATTTTCTTGCCTGGAAATGATTTTTATCAGAATACTTTGAACTTATTATGCAACTTATGAGTATGGACATTTTTTCTTAATAATGAAATAGAATAAAAATAAAAGTAGTCATTCTTATTCTAAATATAATTTGAGTAAAGGTTATGTTACAAATGACAATTAATTCATTTCTAAATTGAAAACATATTAACTATTCAAAAAGAAGAAATGAGTGAAAACTACTTATGTATTATATTTTTTATTTTATTTAAAAAATTTAAGGTGGGGAAGGCTTTCTTTTCTACTTTTATAAAGTTTTATTTATATGATTATTATTTTTTACAAAAATATTAAACTGGTTTTACTTGAATTATAGCTTATTTTGTTTCTCAAAATGACATTAATATGATTTATTGGAAGAAACAATTGTAAATAAGTGCTAATTGCATGTGTTATAATTTTTCTTTAGAATTATTGTTTCTCTTATTAAATGGATAATTAATTTAATAAAAATCTGAGATTATAAGTATCTTATCAATTAAATATTTACTTTTCTTAAATTTTGAATAGAAATTTTTTCTTTTGAGTTTTGTTGTTGTTCGGTAAATGCACAAAGTTTAATATACTGCTTTCCAGAAGCTCCCTCAAATCACTCTCTCTTTGATAATCTGTAGTGTCACTTGTAGTTAATAGGAAGTATGCTTAGATTAGGCATTTCCTATTTGGTGACTTTCATTTCATCTCTCTACCCTATTGTGAAAATCAGAATAAATTTTATATTTTCTCTCTGTCCCAATAAATTTTCTTGTTATTTTATTTTTATTTCCCCCCCTTCAAATTATATTGTTCAACATAGATTAAAAGTTGTATATTATTCAACAGATTTTTTTTTTTTGTCTAGATTAATGAAATACATATTTCTCTATTAGCAAATATAATTTGAGTAATTAAAAAATAAATTATTTATATTCAAATAGCTACTATTTTTACATTATATTAATTGTATATAATTTTCTAACTAAATTATGTGTAAATATTTTTATTATTATTTAAAGTATGAAAAACATAAACTATAAATAATTAATTATTTTTTTATTATCATAAATTATTTAGTTAAATCTAAATTCGTGATTTTTTTTTCTTTTCTTTTTTCTGCTTTACACAATATAGTAACTTATAACACTAGCAAAGTTTTTTTTACTATTTACCTGGATCAGTTTCTTCTTTCTCATAGAAAATGCTGTTTCCGACTTTCCTCATCTTGCAATAACCCTTTAAAGAATGGTAAAATCATTCAAATAAATAATATTTTATTAAGAGCAGTGAAAAAATAGTTTTTAAAACTAAGCATTACTATTGTTCATTTATAGTGACCAGGAGGCAGTGTGATAAGAGGATAGTTGAGTGCTATTAGATTTTCAGATTTCTTTTGGGAATTAATAGGAAGGGGGGAGGTTTGGGGTTGGGAAAAGGGCTAGGGGGTGGCTGCTGGCTCACTGACCTTTGCTGTCAAGGGTGGATCAATACACTCTCACTCTCTCCTAATACCCTGCCTCTTCATTAAGTCCTATAATTCAAGAATAAAACAATTTTTCTTTTTGTCCTTTCAGGAGGTTTAAAATAGGGTAAATATAGCCTTTGAGATATAGATCTTTTAGTTTTAAGAGTGTCATTCACTTTCTGAAAGCTCTAACTTATATCTTGATGGTTGTTGCTTTAGAAATATTTTCTATGTTAACAAAAACATTATAGTGATAAACTCACATTTATAATTAGAATATTTTAAAGCTCTGGTGATAGAAACCACTTTCTGAAAGCTTTTTTTACCCAAATTAATACAAATAAATATGAAGGAAACTTTTATTCATCGCCCAATTTGTCCATTCCCAGCTCAAAAATAAAATTAAGCACAAATCTGTACCTCAATTCTTAAAATACATAACTATTTTTATTTTATGATAGGCTTATTACAAAGACTATAAAACTTAAGACCAATTTTTTTTAAATTTGAAGTAGTTCTTAAAACATTCTCCACAAAAAACATTTTGTTTCTGATTTGAAAACAGAATTAATTAAAATACTTTTATATTTTCAGAGATATTTGATAAAATGGCAAGTATAATTGTCACCTTTTCCTTTAATTCCTGTCTGATATTGCATTCATTGTTTAAATCTGTGGCTATTTCTACTCATTTGTCTTATATTTTAAAATAATTCTGTACAGAGATATGCTTTAAGAAGTTCATTGCACTTATAAATAAGTAATACTATTTTTTAAATGATTTTTCCTTTATACATAGAATTTCTCTTGTGAAAAAATTCTTATTAATAATTGATGATTGAATAATAATTGAGAAAGTTTTACTTTTTACTATATGCATAGATATAAAATATTAACACCATTAAAAGCTCTCAAGGTAATTTGGCCTGGGTTTTTTTATTGAGCATAAATACCTTATGAATATTCATTCTGTGTAACTTCAACTCATGGTCACCTTAGTAGTATGAACTATTTTACAGTTTTTTTTCATTACTAACTGGTGGCATCTTCTGTTTGTCAACATTATTTTTATTACTCTTTCTGTTATTTAGTAGGGCTGATATAGATAATAATAGATGATTTTAGTTGGGGGTCGGTCAAGGTAGATCCAGAAAAAAAAATGCAAATTTAAAAAAGTGTATTTTTTAAAAAGATTATCTGCCAACGTTTCGGCTTACATTGTAAGCCATCTTCAAGGCTGCCTATCATGAAGACGAGAGAGGGCGTCCTGTTCCTAAGTTCACATTTCCTTGACTGAAATGTGAACTCCTCGGTCATGGAAATGTGAACTTAGGAACAGGACGTCCTCTCTCATCTTCATGATTGGCAGCCCTGAAGATGACTTACAATGTAAGCCGAAACGTTGGCAGATAATCTTTTTAAAAAATACACTTTTTTTAAATTTGTATTTTTTTTTTTTTTTTTGGATCTACCTTGACCGAACCCCAACTATCATCTAATAATAATATCTATGGACAAAAACTCTCCTTTTGAATAATAGATAATATTTGTGTTTGAGAATACCTGGTATTTTTTAATTGAAGTACTGAACTTATAAATTTTAAGCTTTGTTAATTATTTGGATATTTTCATTTAACCCTAGTTTGATAATGAATGTCTATATCACGTCATACTAAGTATTGAAATTGAGACTGGTTATTTTAGTTATATAAATAATATTTTTATTTTATATAATAATCAAAATCTTTAATATTT
Organism: Oncopeltus fasciatus; assembly: GCA_000696205.2. Classification (NCBI taxonomy): domain Eukaryota; kingdom Metazoa; phylum Arthropoda; class Insecta; order Hemiptera; family Lygaeidae; genus Oncopeltus; species Oncopeltus fasciatus. The sequence goes on along the minus strand of KZ807642.1, from coordinate 290,021 downwards.
AATAGTAGTTTAGCACTAAAAACAGCAACATGCAAGAGCATAAGATTGGCTAATGAAACAAACCAGACATCTTTATTGAGTAATATTGTATCAAAGGTAACAATTTATTGCTATGGCTTTAACAGAAATAAGTTTCCCTCAACATTTTTTAGTTACATACTGTAACTATGGCATACTGCCCAATATCTGAAGGCCCCCCATAGTTATCTTGAAACTTTTGTTTCTAGCCCCCGTTTACAGTAGTTGATTTGTATATCCCTTATTCGTGTATTTCTCATACATAATATACATAATCTATAAATAGATAAAACATATATCTATAAATTGGGTGCGTTAAAAATGATTAAATGTATTGGGTTGACAAAGTTATATTGAATTATATAAATTTGTTTAGTTATATTGAATTAGTTAAATAAAAATAAAGTATAATTATATCAAGTATAAATTATGTACCATAAAGCATATAATACACATAATAATATGTAATATAGCTCTAATTCCATATTTCTCATTAGTCTATTATTGGCAAAAAAAAAATTTTACAAATTATTTTACCATAGAATTAATAGTTTCTATAAATGTTTAAAATGTATTTTAATCTGCATATATTATAATATTATTCATTATAAAATTGTAGAAAATTGAACAAAATTATTGGAACTATGTAAATTTGTAAATCATGAGGGTGAAGGTACAAAGAAAAGATTTATATTCTATAACATTCTTTAAAAATAAACACTTGTTAAGGAAGAGATTTATGAATATGACTAAGGTTGTCGAGTGGTTACCTACTCTTCGTTTCAGGCCAGTATAGAGCAAAGCTTAGTGTTCTTACCTTTTGCACTCATGATTTTATTTTGGCTTGTTAGATGAATTTCATTAACTCTTATTTATATCCATCTTTAATGAAACCTGGGAAATCTGTTTGTATAATCCAACTCCTATAGGGAAAGTTTTTTTTACTTTTTCTGTTTTGGCAAAAAATATTTCTTCACACTTATTATTATTCATTTTGTTTTTCATTCAAAATAAATAACTATTATTGATATAATTAGAATATTATTAGGAAGAAGTCAAAATAGTTTTTGAATCAATAAAAGTAAGATTCCTAAAAGAAATCTTACTCATACCTAGTGATATAAATGAATTACACTTTAAAGTAAAAGTTATTATTTGTAGCTGAAAACATTTTTAAGATTTATTGAAATAAAGATAGAACTAGTATGAAGTGACTCATCAATAAATATTGTAATTACAATTAAATAAACTCATTAGTTGATGGAACTGTGACACAACTGACATACCAATGCTGGCTCCCTGTACCAATTGTAAATTCAAATTACCATCTCACTGCACATATAGTACAATTTTCAAATTTTGTTATCAACTTCATTATCTTGAAGAGTTTTTACTTCTCAAGATAATAAGGTGATAACACTGAGTATAAGTGCTTACACATATACTTACATACATATACTCATACAAACTTACATGGGAAGGGCCTCCCCCTTTTTGCCACTTGTAAGTGTTGGTTAAACATAATTGATTAATAAAAATTACCATTTCAATTGATATAATTAATGTTAATTCCTACCTTCTACTATATTAGTTTCTTAGGTGTAAAAAGCATTTAAAGGATTATATTCTAAGATACATCAAGTTATAAAAAAAAAATTTTTTTAAATGTGATTTGACAAAAATAAATTGAATTTAAGTGAAACAATTCTTCAAAGAAAAAGCATATTACTATGTGTTACAGATTTTTTGTTTATGTAAAAAATTATTTAAATTTAAATTTCCTTATCGTGTGTTTTTTTAGTAAATTGGAACATCATAGTAAATTTAACATCTTGTCTTAATTTTATTAGATTACACTAAACAAGATATTATGAATTTTCAATTATGTTATAATTTAAATGTATGCTAAAAGTCATGAATAAATTTTAAACATATCTTTATACACTTAAAAATGGGATGAGTTTATCAAATAACTTTCAGAAATTTCTATCATTATGGAAAGCTCTGACAAACGATAATTAAAGTTTAAGAAATTTACCTCTAATTGAAATAGGGCATATTAAATGTATTATTTGTTCTGTATTCATATATATATATATATATGTATGTGTGTGTGTATTAGAATTATTACTCATTAGACTTATTCTTCTCACCTTCATATAGATGAAAATACATTAAAACTAGATTTAGTATGACAGATAATAATTGGTCAAACAACATTCAGTTGTTTACATTCAGATGTTTACATTCAATAATTATGATGTCATAAGATTCCTGTGATATATGTAGAAAAATGCACGATGTATAATTTAGCAGTAAATAAATGCTATATAAAGGTAGTTAATTCATTAGATAAATAATGTTAAATAGTTTTTTATATGACAAGTGACTTTAAAAATAGCTTTCTTTTTGGCAGCTGTTTGTCTCTAGTAGAAATCAGACAGTATATTTTAGTTTTATTTTCTTAGCTTTAAGGATTTCAGAATGTCAACAGAGATAAGGAAGGAGTTATGTGTAGGCTTCAGCAAAGTTTGATTATTTTAATTAGCCTTATTTTTAAATAATCTCTAATGCTGATGTCCATTCAAAATATTTTATTGGCAATTTGGGATTTCTAAACAGCTAGTGCCTTTTTATACAATATCAAACCTCAAGAATCACTCATTAGCTCTCATAGTAATTTATTACATTTACAATTATCTATTAATTAAAAAATTATTTATTATTTATTTATTTTCTTGGCCTTTGGCAGGCCTGGTACAGCTATCGTATNGTGTGGGATTAAATACCATTATTTATTTATTAAATTTTGAAAAAATAAAAAATACATTTAAATTTATAATAAGCATATGTAATATTATTAAATGTCTCAAAATTAAAACCAATCTGCATCTAAGGATGTAGATGTATAGTTCTTCTCATTTTAGGAAAACTTATTTTGTGAGGCTATGGTTTGATGCCCTATTAAAAATGACTTACAGCTCAACCAATTATGTATTACGATTATGTGTTACTTTCAAAGTAACCATTAAAAGATATTAAGGCAAAATATAAAAATGTAAATTCTGTCAATTTTTTTAAATTTATAAATTAAAAGTTGTATTATTATACACTCCATATATCTGGGCTTGGAAAAATCATATTCAGGGAATTAATGTTTTCTTATTTTTTTAAGTTTTGTTATTTAGCTTTTGTAAAAGTTGTTAGATAATTTGTGTGTTCAATTTTCAATTTAATGAAATTTTAAGTAGCTACATCACGCATTAATAGTTTTTTATTCTACAATGTATTAGACTATTGGAATGGTGTTCATATGAAAGTGGGTGTATGAAACCTCAAATTTTGAATTTATACCTATCAATATAAGAAAATTCCAAATTGTGAGATTTAATACTAAGATAATTTTTTTTTTTTTAAATATTGTCTCACATATGCCATTTATTGGTAGTATAAGTAAGCCCCTGACAACAATTTTATTCTATTAAATAGTGGAGTGGGAAATTAGAAGAAAAATTTAATCAATTACAACCAACCTACCTCTTATACATTTAGTGAAGCTCGTTTAATTAGAAAATATTAATTATTTATTATATTGGCTGTGAAAAGATGCTATTAAAATGTTTCCCTGGCTATACAACCTCTTTATGATAATGGATTTTATATTTAAATGATTATTTTTCATGAATTTTTTTTAAAGCAATTAAGTTTTTTTTTATTATTATCACATTGTAAGCTTTGAAGGAAAAAACTGTTCATGTATTAGTTCTATTCTTTCAAATGTAACATATTCCTTACTAAGATAATTAAATATTTGTAGAACTTTTTCTATTTGGTCAATAACCGCCCACAAAAAAATAAACTTCTGCAATGAGCAGCAAGCTGACTTATGAGTGAGAGGAGATAGTGAGACCGTTGATGGTGGGGGACAGAGTGCATTACCTGAGAGTGACATTGGTAGTGCTTGTTGCCACTCTGTCTACTGGCTGATGCTCTTCACTTGCCCAGCATCACACTAATTATTCTCCCCACCCACTCTAAGCCCCACTCTTTTTCTGTCTCCTACCCCCTTATCCACTATGCCTTTCCCCCTCCTCTTTATATCTCACATGAGCTCTTTTATATTTAGCTATACACTTTAATTTAAATCTTGTATTTTCTTCTTCCAACAAGCACTTAAGTTTTCATATTGGCTCAGATAATTCTCAATGGTTAAAAACTATTTAACTCAATAGTTAGGTTTCAATTATTTTTATTTGCTTTACTTAATTTTATACAATAGTAAGAATATGAAAGTAAATCTTTAAATAGTTTATTTTTAATTTGAAATTATTGAATATATATAAATAATTATCCCCTCCCTCTAACATTCCTTATAAGGATTTGTTAAATCAGTATTCTCCTATGGTTATAATTTCATATTTTTAAAATGAAATTCAGTATATGGTGATAGTATATTTAGAAAAATATTTATAGCAACATTTGATGGAGTTTCTTACCTTTTGGAATAGTGGTTTTCCTTATATCTACAATATTAATGTAGTCATTATGCTGTTTCCACATGAAGAAATATCTACTCTTGTTTAAATTAGACTCATTATCTGCAACTGGGGTTATATTTCTATTGTCTGAATTTAAAAAAGAGTAAGTAGTGGAGTTTTCATAGAACTAAATTTTAAATTCATAAAATTTTCTACTATTAAATAAAAAAAAGTTAAAAGAAAATTTCTTCTTTTTTTTTCCTATTAAGATTGTACAGAAAAATAGCTACTTAAATTAATTTGTTAGAATTAAAAAATAAATACTACTGAGATATAATTTAGTGTTTCTATCTTATTTCTAAGTACCTGTTATTAAGGAAAGTAAGTAGGATATTACCAATATACTCATAAATAAAGAAGCCATATGAGAAAACCTCTCAAATTTATTAATCATAATAATAATCTGACTTTATAGTTTTTAAAATTGGTAGAGGTGTGAAGGGATTCCCTTTTATTTCTTTACATCAGACTTTCTTCAAGGAAATCAAACAATTGATATTGGCAAAATGAACTCATGGCCAAATAATGCTGATTAGTGACAACGCACAAACATTTTTATTATGTAACTATTATTAAAATATTTATTTCACATATCGTAGACATATTATTTATAAACATCATTAATTAATTTAATTTAATCGGCATTGCAAATATATTTAGAAATGCAACTCTATAGATCCCACTAGACTTCCCAGTCAGCCTGAAGTAATCGTAATGTTTTTATCTTTTCTTCTCACTGTCCATAAGCTTATAACATCATAACATAAATGCTCATAAACTATGCTAGTCTTAAGTAAAATTTTACCCATTTTTATTGAGCTTTGAAGCTAAGTTGTAATAAATGCTATAATATAATTTTTGAACCCAAAAATTTATTTTATTTATGATTATAAAATATTTTAATTTTATGTTTAATATTTTCTATGAAATTAGAGGAAAATTATTTTATATTGGTTAAAACTTTTTTGAAAATGAGTTTTGAATATTGACATATGCTTATTTTATGTCTAATATGTATTTATTTATAATCCTTTTTACAGCAGCAATGTTACATTTATTTATTCTTTTTCATTTATAATTTATAATGGTAATGTAGAATGCTCTTTTAGTTGATTTAATTTAACTAATAAAGTAGATAATTTGAATTTAAAATTATTAAATTCTACATCACTTCAAAGTCAATTGGCTTTGAGTTACAATATCTATTAGTCTTAAGGCTGACTTGAGTTGTATTCTTCAGCCACTCTATATATTTTTCCAAACTTCCTTATCTAGAAGAAAAGTATTTACCAATAAGTTATTGTATCAAGAACTCAGATATGACTCAATTAATTTAAGTTAGCTGGATTATTTTAAGTTAAGTATACATAGATTCCTAATAAGAGGTATGGGCTCTCTGCTTATATTCACCAGCAATATTTGTCTCTTTAGAGTAAAAAAATAAATAGGAGTACTTCAAAACCTTCTTAATTTGTTGCAGGTAGCTGAGCTTACTGGACACACTTCAAGGGTGCTCCAGTTGGCTCTGTCTCCTGATGGGAGCACCATCCTCTCTGCAGGTGCAGATGAGACCCTCAGGCTTTGGAAATGTTTTGCCCCGAATCCAGCCAAAAAGAAGGAGGGGGTAGAGGCCAAGGTTGCATCAGACTCTATCTTCTATAAGAGGGGGATTCGATAAATATTTCTCCCTTCAGGCTGTTCCACCCTATCTCATTTCCTGTACATACATTGTAAAGATTCTGATAAATCATGTGCTTTATTTATTTTTAATAATTTGTTATTTTATCTTAAAATATATAGTATGTATCAGATTGAGTAGGGAAGCATTTTCTTGAACTTGAAGGTGCCGAAATATTAATTATGTCGACTAAATATACTTTGAATTTATAATTCTTATTATATTTAGTTTTATATTAGTTTATATCAATTAATAGAAATTTGAGAATGACTTAAGAAGAAACTAAAATCAAGTTCACATCAAAAGTGCTTTTGTTTTAATTTGTTTATCTGTATGCTTTGTTATCTGTGTTCCTTAAAAATATCTTGACTAAAAGAATGACTTTTTATTAGTATGAATGTATCAATTAATGTGAATTTAATTCATGGGTTACATAGGAATATCTTACTCACATGAAAATATATGTGACCTCATTTAATAAAATATTCATTTTTTTTTTTTAATTATTCAAAAATATATTTTTTATAAGAGGTTTTAAAAAAATTAAAGAACCTCTAAAAATAAAGCCCATTTGAATGATAAAATTTGTATTATGCTTTTGAGAAAGTATCAACGATATAAATAAAATTTTCTTCAATTTTTTTGTGTTTATGTGTGCATATATCATACATACATATGTACCATATTTCTAGAGACTGCTTTTAAAAAGTAAATTAATGGAATGAAGAAATGCTTCATTTTACTATTAAGACATGTAAAATAATATTGTGTCTGAAAATCATTAATGGTACAATTAATATGTTGTTTTTTTTTGGACTATAAGACTTTTTATGAACCTTATTTTGTATTTTTATTTTTATGACTGCTTCATATCAATATATAAGCTGTTTTAAGAATTGAAGGTTATTATGTTGCAAGTGAATAGTGTAAATGTGTTATTATTAATGATGAAAAATAGAGGTAACATCTCTCTTTTATGTTTGCTTTCTTGTTACATTTTTGTACCTAATAAATGATAAAAACTTCGATTTTTCTACAGACTTGTTTTTATCCACTTATTTTTCTTTATAGTTTTCTTGTGAATAGACATCAAATTCCTTTTCTATGCCCATAAATTGCTGCATTTTTGGATATAATTTTTTTATATATTCTAATTTGTCATCTCAGAGAATCTGAATTTTTAGCAGTGTTAACTAATAAGCTATAAAAGGCTTAGACCTTTCAAAACATGCTGTTGAATTTCTAGATTTGAAATTAAAAAACAAAACTTATTATCTGGTACCTCATTTTTATGGCACTATAATAAATAATTTATTTAATTTTTCTCCAAAGTGAAAAAACTTTTCTTTGTTATGATGTATAAAGATGAATGAAGCATTTTTTTTTTACGTAGAATATGATTGATCTGTCACCATTTAATCAAACTAGACTTATCCTGCTGAATAAAGGAAATTCATTTTTCCACCTTAGGGCACTCAGTGAATATGAAAGAAAACTAATGGTTATCCACAAATATGCGAAATAAGAATGTAGAAAAATGTCAATCTGGAATTATGGTAAGTATCACAAATATCAATGAATGATTTGTGGAACTTCAAAATACTAACACGACTATGTTTCTGTTATTAAAGTTTTTATTGTCTCCTCTTCACATTACCATTGAAACAGTTTCTAAAATCAATGCAAATGGAAGGGATTCGTCATAGTCTCCTATGTTTTAAATTCTCGAAGCTGTCTGAAACTAAATTCAAGGTTTTCCTGGTTCCTATATTAAATATTTTTTTACTTTCTTTTTTACAAACTAATAAATGGGAAGGTAAAAAAAAAATAGATTCAATTATTGTTAAAGAATGTATAGTTAAGTTTTTTTTGGATATATTAAAGATCACACGATGTGCCATATGCTGCCAGCTTACATAGTTCATAGAAATCTTTCCTGACTGAGGGAAACATTCTTCCAGCTGCTCCACTCATTGCTGTACGTTCTTCTTGGTATAGTCGCTTTCATTAAAATGTGCACCCAAGTATTTAATTAGAAGCTTTAAGGTAGGTGTTTTACTTACACTCACTTCCCCTAGAGTGATTTTAGCAAGTTAAATCAATTAAAAAATTAATAGAATGAAGCATAAATAGCAAATTCAATTTCTCCAATATGAATTTTAAAAATTTGGTCTTTGACTTAAAATTATAAAATAAATTATTTTTTGTACTTATTGTTATAAATTTATTGATGGAATCCTGGCCATTAATTGCTTAATGTTTATCAGCCTATAAATAAGGAGATTGGAGCCTTCTCGTTTTCCACCTCCCACATTGCTGTTGTTGATGTTTTAGTCATGGTTAGCTGTAATATAGTTTGAATTGAGAGTCATTCCCCCACTTGGTATGCCACTCAGGCCGATATAAACATTCTGCAATAACACTTATAGCTGACACCGAAGAAATAGCAAACATTTTGGAGAACTTTACATTGCCGCAAGTAGCAATTAATTCCCAGAATCCCTGGTTTAAAAGAAGAAGTTGAATCTGTTTCACTTTTAATAACTCATGATTAATAACCCTCTGAACTCCCTATAAGTATGATTAAAATCCTCACACGAAAATGAATTAAATATTGTTTTCGTTGATAAATATTAATTTTATTGTAGTTTACAATCCCACGTAAATTTAAATCAATTAATGCAAGGGAATAGAATAAAAAATAACTGTCCCACCTTTTATTTGTGGCTTTTAATCCCACGTAAAAATTAATTAGTGTAAGGGAATAGAATAAAAAATCTGTCCCTGCCAGGGCTCGGATCTGGATCTCTAGTTAGCAGGAGAACCAGGTTCAAGCCCTGGCTGGGACAGTTATTTTTTATTCTACCTATTCCCTTGCATTAATTGTTTTCATTGTAGTATTTAATCCCATGTAAATTTTAACGTGTGGGATTAAATACCACAATGAAAACAATATTTATAAATAGTAAATAACGAGAGTAATAAATAGCTCGACAATGTCAGCTCCTTCGATCATAAGACGGTGTATTCGTCTTGCTCGGGGATTTAGGTACGAGTGCGGGAAATTTAATAAATTATCTGGCTAGTCTCGGTAGTGTGATTGGACAATGAGCGTAAAAATATGATCTGATAATAGGAGGAGGTCCAGTTACGAGCCCTGGCTGAGACAGATAGATTTTTTATTCAATTCCCTAGCATTTATTGTTTAAAATTTACGTGGGATTTTATACCACAACGAAAACAATATTTATAAAGAGTAAATAACGAGAGTCTAATAAATAGCTTGGCAATGTCAGCTCCTTCGTACATAAGACCGATGTATTCGTTTTACTTGGAGGTTAAGATTCCCGGTACGAGTGCGGAAAATTTAATGAATTATCTGGCTAGTCTCGGTAGTGTGATTGGATAACGCGCTTGCCCGGATAGCAGGAGATCCAGGTTTGAGCCCTGTCTGAGACAGGTTTTTTTATTATATTCCCTTGCATTTGTAATCTCTCTCACCTGTTCACTATGTAAATTAATTGAGAAAATGGCAATGAAATGGTATAAAGAAAAGAAGAATAACATGGCAGAGTAGTTGCAGGTCGAGGCACACGCGACAACCTTATTCGTCTTGAATCAGAAATTCTTGAAGCCTTTAACGAGAAAAAGAAAGTAGTCACAGTATTCATAGACATAAAGGACTCATTTGATTGTGTATTGAGAAGGCTTATTCTTAAAAGGTATGCATTAATATGAATTAAGGGAAATATTCATCTGTTTTTTAAATAATTTTTACCCACAGTCCTTCAAAATCAAAATTGGTAATAGCCTTTCTATAGAACGAGGTCCATCTTGATGGGGATAGGACTGGATCACCAGTCCTGATAACTTTACAACGGCTTTGGATAGTGTTTTAGGCAGAATTTCTTATCCTGCTAGTGGTATGTTGCTGCCAGATGACCTGCTCATTTATTCTTCCGAGTGAAATCTAGAGGACATAGCTACTTCTTTGCAATCCACCCTCGACAATATATCGCAATTCCTTATGGATCACAGCTCTACAATTTCTATTTTGAAAACAGTTACCGTGACTTTTTCATGAAGAAAGATAATAAACCCTCCGCTCCTCTGCATTAGCAACAGGAGAATAATATACAAGGATTCAACCACCTTCCTAGGTCTTACCTTATATTCTCACCTTATCTGGGCTGCACACCTTAAGATACTTCAAGCGAAAAGCCTTAAATTTTTTAATGTATTGAAGATGATCTCATGGGGCGCTGATCGCTCATGCATGCCTATGCTTTTTAGGAGCTTGATACGATCTAAATTGGACTATGGTTGCATTGCTTACGGCTCAGCTTCACCTAGATCACTTTCCATGCTAGAAAGCATTTAGCATGGGTGCTTTTAGTACTCCGGCGCTTAGCCTGCTGGCAGAATCTAACTCCAGTATCGCAGGGTCCAACTCCTCAGATATCACTACTCTATCTCAGCCTCATCCTCCCATCCCCTAAAATGAAGTTTAATCGGTTCAGAAATTTGTCCACTTCGCTTTGTTTCATCTTCTTTTTCAAGGAGAACTCATAACCTAGTTGGAAAATATGCCATATAAATTCCACAGATTATTCCTTAATCAGTCTTTCAAAAACCATCTTGCCCTTTCAAGCCTGTACATATTAACCTAACTGTCACCAAGTACATTAAAAAATATTTCATCATATTTCAGAATAACTTTAAAAAGCTTGTCTCAGAAATAAAAATCTTTATTTATAGCATTTATACGGACGGTTATAAAAACTGAAGGCGTTGGCTCAGCTTTTTAAATAGCAAATCCTATATGAGGTGTGGCTATTAAAGAGACTACTGCAGTAAAATATTTTATTTCAAATTTATACATATTTAGTTTTTATTACCTTCAATATACACCCCTCCTCTATCCTTACAGCGCTTCATGCAATTTTCCCATTGTTCGAAACAGTGCTTGAAGTCTTGTTCTTCGAGCCGTTTTTTCTTTCACAGCTTCAACGAACTGAAATCTTGTACTTTTTAATGCAAATTTGAACTTGGGAACCTATAAAAGTCACATGGTAACAGGTCAGGCGGATGGTCTAAAACTGGGTTGTTGTACACTGCTAGAAACATCTTGACAGACAATGCATTGAGAGCTGGGGCGTTCGTTTGATAGAGGACCAATGACTCGTTCTTCCACAATTCGGGTCGTTTTTTCCTTACTCTTTCGCGGAGTTGAGCAAGCACCTCACGGTAGTAATGATTAATATTTTGACCTTCTTGAACTTATTGAAGGAACACAATCAATGAATTTCGAAAAAAAAACTATCATCATCACTTTGAATTTCAATTTGCTCATTCGAGCTTTCGGTGGTGAGGTTGGACCCTTCCATGCATGGATTAACGTTTCAGGATTCTAAATGGAAAACAAGATTCTTCACTTGTTATGACTCTTTCCATTTTGTATGTTTGGGTCATTTGTAATGGTATCTAAAGTGTCAGAAAACACTTTTTTACGAGCTTATTTTTGTTCAATTGTGAGATTGAAAATTTAGGCACCACTTTTTGTGTGTAAAATTTGCCTTGCGCATGCTTTGTCAATTCTAACAGTTTCAGCAATCTCTCGAATTGTTAACTGGCGGCCAGATCGAACCAGATGACAGACCTTTTCGATATTTTCATCCGTTTTGGACGTGGAAGGGCGACCTGGGCGGTCATCATCTCCAACGTCTTCTTCGCCCATCTTGGAAACTCTTGAACCACACAAAAACTTATGCACGTGATAAACATTCATCGCCATAAACTTCTTTTAATAAACGATAGGTTTCCTTAGAGGTTTTACCTAATTTCATGTGAACTTTTACGGCGATTCTTTGCTCTACAATTAAACTTATCGACTTTTCGGCAAAACGAAACAAACACCTCTTACATAAACGAAGGTTACGACGAGACTTATTTCTAGACAAACATGGGAGGCGCTACAATAGAAAGAGATGGCTTAAAGATGCACAGCTGTCGGTCGTTCGGAATTGGCGCATGCGTAATTCTTCTGAAGCAGCATCAGTCTCGTTATTTAATAGCCACACCTCGCATGTTCTCTTTGCCGCAGATAACAAATGTGTTCACCGCAGAATTACTCGCAATAAAATAAGCCGTTTATTGAAATGCCATTATTAAAAAACATTTCTGTATTTACCGACTCCCTTTCTGCTCTTTTATCTTTAAAAGGCCCTTTCACTTTATTTTTTATCTCATAATAGACAATTTAATTGCAATAGATCACCTCAATAAGACAGGTAGCAAAGTGACTTTTAAATGGATACTTAGTCAACGCGGAATCTGACAATGAAAATGCGGACGAACTAGCAAAGAAAGCGATAAAAAATGGCGAAAGTCACCTTCAATGATGTAAATCGCTAATTAAAAGATTAATACTTAATAAGTAGGAAAATAAATGGTGGGCAACTAGAGAAAATTTACTCGAGATAAAATCTACACCGAGGGTATGGGCCTAGTTTCAACTGACCGTAAGAGAGAAGTAGTATTAACCAGTCTGAGAATCGGACATGCAAGATTTACTCATAGCTATAAAATGACAAAGGATAACCTAACCATTTGTGAGGTCTGTACAACTTCTTACCATCAAACATATATTTACACAGTGCCTGAAATATGAAGAAATATAACTTAAACGGGACTCTTGACGAAATTCTATTCGATAAAGTCATCGACTCTGTAATGAACTTTCTGAAAGAGGGCAGGCTATTAAATCTTATCTAGATGCATTTTCTGCATTACTTTCCTTTTCCATTATCTTTCTCTCTCTCTTTTTTTTTTGCCTTAAAACTCAAGGTATAATAGATCTACCTCCTATAGAATAATAACTATTCGCATTAACAATACATTTCACCTCACCAGAACCTATTGTCAAGAAGTTGACTCTCGGGAGACTGGTGTCGCTCCCAGACTGTGGGGTGGGCGGGCGGTTGACTGGGTGGGGACACTCTGTTGGACTGCTAGGACTGTACATGCCCCAGATGCTCCGTGGACTTTGTCGCTTTTGGAAGACAAGCATCCACCATCCATGAATGTCTGCTCATTCAGCAGTTGAAGTAGCCAAGCTAGTATCTATTGAAGAGGCGGTTTCCCTGGTGTCGCTGCCTGGCCTTCCTGGACCTCCTCCTTCTCCGCCATCCCGGACGCCACTTTCTCTTCCCACCTGTTTGAAACATCTTCCTGGCGTAAGTGAACAAAACCTGACTCGACATTTTAAAAAAAATTTCACAACTCAAATAAGAAGAAATATAAATCGTTTGTAGAGTTTCGCCTTCCTCTACTCCTCTCCCCTCCTCAACTGATTCTAAGAAAAATGGATTCGTTCAAGAGTTATCAATAAAAAAGCTAAATACCTAATAATGTTTCTATATTTTAAAAGTGAGTGGGCCCACAACGCTCTAATTACATATGTAAATATTTTTCGCAACATGAATTTTATGTAAAAATGTTTAAACTTATCCATAAATTGAAATATATATTTTTGGTCTTATCTCAAACAGAAACGATTTTTTTCAACTTGGTCTCCCACTAAATCGTTTTCCCTCGAATGATTTTTGCCATTAAGGAACTCATTCATCAGTTTGTAAAAAGAACCTTACTGACCATGATTTGATTTCAATCTTATAAAAATTGCGAATCAAGAGTGCATACAGAAAAATATTTTAATGGGTCATATTTTTAGCTTCTCCAATTTAGGATCGGTAAAGATTTCAACTGTTGAAATACTTCAACTCCCTTCATGGTACCGTCGTGAATAGCTCGAATACCACATATAAATCAATATGTGTTATGTATAATTAGCTTAAGACAAAATTTAATAATTAGGAAATTCTAAAATTTATGTTGGAGATTAATTATAAAATAGTAAAAAAATACCTTCCAAGAAGTCTTAATTAACAATCGACTATATCTTGGTTAGCTCTTTGGCTCTTAAACGAAATGATAAGGGTAGCGCAAATGCAAATTTTCTCTAATTATATTTAGCTAAATGTGCAACTTGTCCAAAGTATTTTAGTCATAGGAAAGAAATTATATTTAACAGTGAAAATATTTATAAATATGTCAGATTCGAAGCCCGGCGAAGGAATTAAATCTATTAAAACAACCAACGTTTTTAAGATTGTTAATTTTGAACTCTACGCAGCTCCGGTAAGTTTCACTAGCTAATAGTATTAATAAGCCTCAATTTGTAGATTTATTTTGAAGTAATTGATTTACATAGTTAATTAAATTTTATTTAATTTCAGAACAAAGTTATAATGGCACTAGGATTGATTGCTATTACTGGTTGTGCTGGATACATTGCATATATGCGTCAAAAATATAGAGGAATGGGTTATTATCCTGCCATTGATTCTGAAGGAAAGGAAATGTTCGTAAAAAAAACATCAAAATGGGATTAACTAATTTAGTGAATCATAACCTGTAGTTTTTTCGCCTCCTTATCAGTTGGAAGGTTTCAGTGCTCTGACTTGCAGGTCATGGATTCTCTAAGCTTTCCCCCATTGAAAAATGATCGTCTTTTAAGGGCTGCAAGAGGTGAGGAAGTAGATAGAATTCCAGTTTGGATTATGAGACAGGCTGGAAGATATTTACCAGAGTTTAGGGAATTGAGAACAAAACATGATTTTTTCAAAATATGTCAGACTCCTGAATTAGCATGTGAAATTACACTTCAACCCATTGAAAGATTTCCTGATTTGGATGCATCAATTATATTTTCAGACATTCTTGTCATTCCACAGGCTTTGGGAATGATAGTTGAAATGCGGCCCAGTGTAGGCCCTGTTCTTCCTGAACCCTTGCAAGCACCGAGTGATATTTCTAGACTTGTTTACCCTGTTGATGTAAATAAAGAACTTAAATATGTCTTTGAAGCTATTACATTGACAAGACAGAAACTTTTGGGTAGAGTTCCTCTCATTGGTTTTTCTGGTGCTCCTTGGACTCTGATGGGATATATGATCGAAGGTGGAGGCTCAAAAACAATGTCAAAATCTAAAAAGTGGTTATATGAACACCCTGAAGAATCCAAACGACTATTAGAAATATTGACAAAAGTGGTTTCAGATTACTTAGTAGGTCAAGCACGTGCTGGGGCACAACTTCTACAGGTATTTGAATCCAATGCAGAATACCTGGGGCCAGATCTCTTTAAGAAGTTCGCATTACCTTGTTTACAAGAAATCAGTAGGACAGTTAAAAGTGAACTTGGGCATTGTGAGGTTCCTATGACTGTATTTGCGAAAGGTGCCCATTATGCACTTGAAGAACTAGCTGCCAGTGGTTATGAGGTAGTGGGTATTGACTGGACTGTTGACCCTACTGAGGCTCGTAAGAAAGCTGGACCAAACATCACTCTTCAAGGTAATCTTGACCCATGTGCCTTGTATTCAAGTAATGAACTCCTACCACAGCTTACAAATGAAATGGTGAAAAAGTTTGGGAAACAGAGGTATATTGCTAATCTAGGACATGGAATTTACCCAGATATGGAACCAGCTAAAGTAGAAATATTTTTGAAAAGTGTACATACTCATTAATATTGTTTGTATAATAGTTGTAATACCTTATTTTTTATTGTAAATACATTTGAATTTTAAGAATGCTGTCTTAATTACTCTACAACTTCCACTTTTTTTTTCTGATTGATTCACATCAAAGAAATTATGGATGTCAATAGTGAAATTTCTTTTGAATTCACGATTGGTATAAATTTCTTATTTTCCTGTTTCAAAAGAGTTAAATATTTGAAAATTAAATTTTCACGCTAATTTAATTAAAAACCATAAAGTTTCTGTTATTATTTTAATACCAATAAATTTGAGTAATTTAATTGTGGTAAACTAAGTTTGGTTGTTATATCCCTGCTTAATGAGCTAGTGAACTCATCAGATTTATGAAATTTTATTATTCATTTAATTTTAAGAATATAATACACAATAAACTTGAAGAAGAAATTCTCCAAGTCTAAACTTAAGGGAACTAAACTGAATCCATTTAAACTTTTAATTATATATCTTAGAAAAAATATTAAGAAAAGGAGTAATTAGTTTCAACAATTTCATTTTGTTATAGTGCCATGAATATGAGCTTCCTATTGCATTTTACGAAATTCCGTGCTTCATTGAGAATTAGAGATAAATTCAATTCTATTTCTTATTAGAAATATCCCCTAAGATATTTAGTCCATATATTCTGAAAATCAACAGTGGTAATAACCAATAAGTCATTCCAATAGAAATCATCTGATTTTACCCATCAATTTTATAGTTGATGTGTAGAATATTTGGTGCTTAAAATTTATTGAAAAATTACAATTTTTGTTTTTGTTTTGAAGTTGATAATAATTTTCTTTTAATTTCACACTATCAGCTTATTGTAATCATTAATCTAATACTTTAGATTGTTGTTTGTCTGTTGGTAGTAAATACCATGAGATGTTATATAGTATAAGGGAATGCTGGTAACATATAGTTCTTATTGTGATGATTTATATTTTTTTCTCGACTTTAAGCAACTTCTTGCCAACCATGAGTAAGCATAAATATATTTCTTGTTGCCCCTATGTAACATAATGACTGAGTAAACAAATCTTTTTTATTGCATTTTTAGGATTTTTGTTTTCTTAAAAACAAATAATTATTATTATAATTATAATGTCAGTTTTAATATCAAGAAACTATTCAGTTTGTGGGATCAATAAGATCTCCAAATTATGTATGTATGTTTACATACAACACAAGTATGTGATCGGACTGAATTTATCTAAATCTTATTTATTATTGTATTTTTTTTAAATTTTTACAATTTTGCTTATTGGTATAAAATTTATTATCTTTTGGAGCATGAGATGTGAGTCCTGTTCTCACAAGTATTAGAAGAAAGTTATCTGTGGAGACTTTTAAAAAATTAAAAAAAAAAAAAAAATCCTTCTCATTCCATCTTGATATCAAAGTTTAAAGACATGAAGCCCCTGCACTATTATATAAAATAATTAAATACAATCAGGTTACTTACCTCCAGAAATTTTTTGAACAAATGCATTTTTTTTTTTTTTTTTTTTTTTTTTTTTTGTGTATTTTGAAAACTGACTGCTTTAATTATATTTTTAGGTTTCAGGAGAAAAGAAAGTCTTATTAAATTATATGTAAATATATTTAAATACCAATTTATATGTATAATGTATTTACAAAGGTTTTACTTGCTAGAAGTTATAATTCGTTAAAATTCCATTGAAGAATCTGAAACACAAGTAAGAAAAGAAATAAATTATGCAATTTGAAAGATTAGTTTCAGATTTTCATTATATAAGAAGTTTCATTATATCCTTAATAAGTGAAAATACATGTAATTCATAACTTACATACAATGTAAGGCAACATAGAAAATTACAAATAAATTCACAATCATTCAGAATCATAAAATTTCAAAGTTAATGCTAATTAAAAATCAACTTCTGTTGAGTCTACAATTGAATCAAGTGGTGTGAGTATATATAGAAAATGAAACACTCATAGAGGCGATATATAGTGATCAAGAACAGGTGGTATAGAGAGTGCAGTGAACCTACAAAAAGAAAAAATCCCAAAGAGTAAAATTTTCAGGGATTTCTCGCCTTTTGTTAATGAGAAGTGAAGAGAGACTAATGCCAGGTTTTTGTTGGGGAGTAGGGGTAGATAATCCCTTTGAAAAAGAGATTCTTTCAGGGATCCTAAGTAATTCTCTAATGTTTCTTGAGAAATACAGATGCGGTGGCCCCGAGAGGTGATAGAGTAAGGTAAAAATCATTCAAAATTTCCAAAAAATGGAAGGTGTCTTTAATATATGAAGGAAGGGCTAAGGGTAGTGGTTTCATTTTATATTCAACAAAGGAAGAGATTTATGGATACTTTTTTTTTTTTATTTCACCTCTTAATGAATCTTTTCCTTGTTTTAATTTCTTCACTTAAAAGTGTGGTCTGCTTTATTGTAATTGTACATTTTTGCAACAACTACAAAAAATTGTAACACAATTAAAACAATCCATGTGACAGTTCTATAGGTTTTACTTCAGCATCTGTAGAATATTTCTTTTTCTAATTTATGCTGTTCGATCGAAATTATTTGCCTTAAGAACTTCTGCATAATACTTGACTTTGCTGAAAAAACTAGTATTAAAAAGTCCCATAGCATCTGCTAATGATTGAAGTTTACTAAATGTCATGTTTTGTTGAAAACTTGTACATTGTATTATACTTGTACCTGAATAAGCATCATGAAGTCCTTGTGAATTATAGTTAAACTCACAGAACAAAGATAAAAAATTTTCAGATGTATTCTGTTCTTTTCTGACTGAACACTAAAAGTGCTTTTAAAAGTTCTTTAGGTCCATATACTTAACATAAATTTTAATAAGAACTTGTTTTGTAATTAAATTCTGCACATTTTGTACATCTTGTAATGTGCTGCTTGATAATAATATTCACAAGTTATTATAAATAAAAATAATATGAACACAATTTTTTTTTTAAATAGATCTGCAAATAAAAAATATAATAATAATTCTTATAAGGATTTTAATTTTTGTATGAGTGTGCCATGAGGGTTGGGAGTCAAGATAAAGCCCAGGTACCTGATACAATCAGAAGTAAGGATAGGGACACCATTCAAGCATTCTGCCAGGTTGTTTTTTTCCTTGATATGAACATGTTATTGCAAAAATTACTTTCATTGATCTTAATACACAAACACTGGCACCATCGCTGTATGTCCATGAGATGGCATTGAAATATTTTGATAATTTTTTCTGGCAGTTTGGGAGTCCGAATCAGAAGAAAGGATTACCTTTTCATCCGCAAAAGTTAAAATGAGTGTATTAGGATGACAGAGAATAACAGCAGTATTTAAAATACAAAGGATGTGCCCAAGTATGCAACCTCAAGGAACTTGCAACTTACACCTCTACTTGGTAATATTTGGAGTAATCAAATCCTTGTCGGACCCTAAAGAATCAGCCAGTTAGGTAGGACAGAAGGTTACGGTAAAGAATACTTGGGGGGATGAATTTTAATTTGTAAAATAGCCCGCAAGGCCAGCCCCAACAAATTCTTGCCTTGCATAGTTTTTTTGTCTTTCTAATGATCATCACCATCAGCTTTATAAAAAAAATTAAAAGTAATCAAGAATTATAGAATTACTTTCCTTTAACAAGAACAAAGAAGAAACACTATATATGAAAACTATAAATATTCATACATATCAAATACCAAACCTAGGAAAAGTGATGGACTCAAAATAATCATAAAAACTAAGGGTAGCACAGTAACAGACGGTTCATAATACATAGTAGACATTATTTACCTTGTAAGCATTATCTGTAAATCTGAATCTATTGATGAAGTATAATTGTAACATATAAAGAATTAATAAAGTATAAAGAAGACCAACATTTCCTTTGTTCCACAGAACAAATTTCATTTGTTCTCTGTGAAAGGAAAAAAAAAATAACCAACCAAAATGAAGATATTAAACTTAAACCTTAACATTAAGAGCACTAATCTCTGCTTGTCCATAACAACTGGAAAGTCTCAAGAAGTAATTTATAACATTAGATTCAGATAGATATGAATATCTATTCATAAATGCAGTTAATTAATTACAAACCACCCAAGGAATCTGAGGTAGAGAATGGCCAAGAAGACTTGAAGGGGAACTATTGAAAAAAGTGCAAAACACCAGGAGAGCATAGAAAGGTTAAAGGCCCTCAGCAAGTACACACATGGATGTATATTCTTCATAGCAGTCCTCTACTATAATTACAACAGCAAAGGGACATCAGTAAAGTCAGGCATACAATATATTTATGTCCCATTCACAGACCGATTATACCAGGTATGCAAGTTTAAAATGTCGTTTATTTCTTAAAATATATACACAGTAATTTAAAAAAAAGTATAATATATTTTATTCAAAGTACTGGCCCTCGCTTTCTACACATTTTGTCCATCTCTCGGGCAATATATGGATACCATTCCAAAAGAATGCTTCATCTTTATTTGAAATCCATTCATCGAGCCATTTTCGTACGTTTTCGAAATTGTTGAAGTGTTGCTCCACCAATGAGTGTCCCATCGATGAGAAGAGGTGATAATCAGAAGGCGCCAGGTCAGGTGAATACGGCGGGTGGGGTAGGAGTTCCCAACCAAGCGAAGAAATCGTTTCCTTAGTCAATCTGGCTGAATGTGCAGGAGCGTTATCATGCTGAAGAATGACTTTGGCTTGCCTGTGAGCCCATTCTGGGCGTTTTTCGATCAATTCGTGACTCAAATTGATCATTTGTTGTCGGTAGCGCTCGGTATTGACTGTTTCGCCGGGCTTGAGAAGCTCGTAGTAGACTACTCCCTTCTGATCCCACCACACACACAGCATTGTCTTCTTCCCAAAACGATCCGGTCTTGCACTCGATGTGGATGGTTGTCCTGCGTTACCCATGATTTTTTTCGTTTGGGATTCTGAAAATAAATCCATTTTTCATCACCAGTTACAACTCGATGCAAAAAACCCTTTCTTTTGTGGCGTAAAAGCAGCAATTCGCACACAGTTTTTCGTTTTTCCATCTGCCGTTCGTCCAATTCATGTGGAACCCATTTTCCAACCTTTTGAATCTTTCCCATAGCTCTCAGGCGATCGGAAATGGCTTGCCTAGTGACATTCAAATGTTCTGCCATCATTTGTTGGGTTTGGGTATTGTCTTCGTCTAATAAAGATTGCAAATTCGAAGTCCTCAAACTTTTTTGGTCGATTTTCTCGTTTTTGATCAGCAACATCAAAATCACCACGTTTGAAACGTTGAAACCAACGTCACATGTCTTGACGGTTGGAGCAAGATCACTATAAGTCTCAACAAAAATTCGATGACATTCAGATGCCTTTTTCTTTTGATTAAATAAGAAAATCATGACATGCCGCAAATGCTCTTTATTTGGCTTAAAATTAGACATTTTTAACACCAAAGAAAGGTATGATACGTCCACGTAAACGACTTAAAAACAACTGACTTTTGTAAACAAATGACTAACAAACAAAATAGCGTTTAGAGATAAGCAAATCCTTCAATAGGCTAAGAGCGCATTCTATTGGAATTAAAACGACATTTTAAACTTGCATACTTGGTACTTGACTAATTTCAACAATTAGTACTTGTTTGTGTATGTGCTACTGTGAATAAATGAATATCGAGATGACGACTAAAATTTTACTCACCTTGGCCAGATTCAGCTTTCAATGAAGCTTCAAGATGTCTCAAAAATTCTTCAAATACCTGAATGCTTCGAAGCATACTAGTCTTTTTATAGTCTTTAACTTTCTTTCCTTCAGTGTTCTTAGCATCATATTTTGAAATTTCATCAACAAGGTCGCTGAAACAATATAAATAACCATTAAAATCTGGTGTATAGTCTACAGGATTATTTCCACCAATCATAATGCTAATATGAATCTGTCACCATTGGTTGTCTTCTGCGTTCAAATGGCGAGTACATTCAGCAGCGGTCTGTCATTCTACAGCCAAACACTTTCTTGTGCACTTTCTCAGGCAAACCCACTGACTGATGCATTACAAAAAACTAATACGTTGAACATCAGACAATGCCTATAGAAAGTGTACAAGAGTATGTTCAGTTCGAGGATGAGGATTAAAGACTAAGTCAAAAGTTCAGAGTGGCATTCAAGGCAGCAAATAAGGTTTTCAGCAAGGTGATGAGACATTATTTAGATAACAAGTTGGAATGCTGAAGAGACAAAATTTAGGAAATGAAAGAAGCACTTAAAAAACCAGGACTCAAGGATTTTATACAAAGAGGCCCAGTTTTTTAAAGAGGACATTGTATTCAAATCAGGTTGAAGAATAGGGGCCACTCATTTCATTGAAGAGAGGAATGTCCTCAGAAGATAGCAGGAGTTTTTTGAAGAGAAAATAGCTGTAGTATCAACAAATAAAGAAGGGACATTGTGAGAAGTGTATATAACGAATATCAGTAAGTAGAGGGAAGAGAGTGGAAGTTAAGGAGCTAGAGAATTCTCTGCAGTAGGAGATTTGTGAGATCAATACAGAAGGTATTAGCAGAACTATGATCAGAGAGATTAGGTCAAATAGATTAGTTACTTGGTTAGGGATGTGGTTTATAAGTACCAATAAACAAATCAATTACTACTGTTTTTTAAAAATTGAATGTAGCATCAACAAGGTTTGAAAGACTTAAGAAAAGAGGTTCTTGAAGGTATCTAAACACACTCCAGCCCCCTATTAACCATATTTTGTAGCAATGGCCCTCTAAGATTAATAGGAATCCTTAAAAAAAAAAAAAAAAAGTCAGGAGATAAGAGCTTGTTTTGAGGTACACAATTTGATTACAAAAGAGGTGAGGATTAAGGAACAAACAGTGATTAAAGAACAAATGGAATTGGATTCAGGTTCAGATGTCTCTTATTAAATTTAAAAATAATACTAACAATCATGATGTTTTCAAATGAAGACAACAAAGGAGAAAAAATGCACAAACCTAAATCTTCACCAATATGAACTTAAAGAGCAATGAATAGTTTATAGCCACTGGTAATACTAAACATGAAGGAACTCGCATAAAAGGTGCAAACTGAATAGTGGTTGATAAGTAAATCTACTTATTAGTTAAGATTAATTTCAGATTCTGTAATATTTATTCAATTTTAAGGTCTAAAAAAATAAAACATACCTAATTGTAGGGACTGTACTAGGATCAAAGGTAGATACAGCAGATGGGTTGAATGGAATACATATCTTTCCGGTTTTAGGATGAATGCAGAAAGGACTCTTCAGAAGATGACCAGACCCCTTCGTGACATTAATATCTAATCTTGGGTATGCAAATTGAAGCATTATTTCTTCTAGCAGTTGTCTGTTGCGTTTTTTCAGCTTCCCCTAAAATTTAGAAAGTAAAACATTAACCATACATACACACAAATTTGTAGACTATTGTCTCTGTCCAGTGTGAGGCTAGAATTATATTAACTTATGCAAAATTAAGTAGGATTTATAGCAAAAGCTCAATTTTTTAAAAATTATTATAATTTTTCAAATTATTATTAATTATGATGAAGCGTGAGATAATTGATTCAGAACAAAAATTATTTTCATATTAACTAAGTGTTTATACCTATACTCATTAGATGTACTCTCAAGAAAATAATTGGATAGGAAAGAGTTACTATAATGCAGATTTAATCAGTTAATACAAAAATATCAATAAATATAAAACAAGGAACTCCCTATTTAAGATATCCCTAGTAAATCAATGTTTAAGAATATTCAGTTTTGATTAACCATTGACAGATATTCTTGTAATTCAGTTTACAGATTTCCCTCAAGGTTTTCATATTGAACCCACTTAAAAAAATTTTCTAGATTCTTCACTGATCCTAGCATACCTAGTCTAAAAATGTAGCAATGTAATTTGGTATTTCAGATACTTTTAAAAAATTCATCTGTCCCTACCAGGGGGACACCCTGGGATAGGACAGATAGGTTTTTTTTATTCTACTCCCTCACATTAATTGTTTAAAATTGATGTAGGATAATATACCACAACAAAATAAATACTTTTTTTTCTTATGACATTGTATCTTAACAGCCCTGAAGATGGCTTCCAATGTAAGCGGAAACTTCTCAAGATAATAAATTTTTTATCATTAAATTTTTTTTGGTTCAACCTAGACTGAACTCCAACAAATTCTCTACTTATTTATTGAAAACCCCTTCTGATGAGATGTGTGATTTCACCTGCGACCAAAAGTGGGTTTACTGGCAAAATCCGAATGCAATGGCTAGATCACTGTCAAACTGCTTTTCTGGTTGCTGCAAGGGGGCAATTAAAAAAAAAAGAAATCCATGCTTTGAATTTTTAGAATTTAGGAGTTATTTTTTATGAATTTGTTCCTGTTGAATGGTCTATAAATTCTGTACTCCAGCACGAACAACTGGAAAGATAGTCCACAAAGTTGAGTCTGAGCATTATCCTGCTTTAATCAATCAAAAAAGAGTTTTATTCCAACAAGATAATATTCGTTCTAACAGTTCTCATCGAGCCAAAAGAAAGTTTAAAGAACTCCTGCCACATCCACCTCCATAGAGGTCCACCCTCCATAGACCTCACACTACTACATATTTAGATTAATGGCTCATTTTCAAAG
Organism: Oncopeltus fasciatus; assembly: GCA_000696205.2. NCBI lineage: Eukaryota > Metazoa > Arthropoda > Insecta > Hemiptera > Lygaeidae > Oncopeltus > Oncopeltus fasciatus. The sequence goes on along the minus strand of KZ807642.1, from coordinate 265,529 downwards.
GAATAAATTAATAATTTTGCAGAAGTTAAGATTGCAGTCCAAGAATTCTTTGGCAGCTATCCCAAGAAATGGGATTGAGCAATTAGTCAGCATGGCTACTAATGAAAAATAACAATAGACTATACCTTGAGTATTAAAGATATAATAATACAAATATTTGGCTGAACCAATCATTTTATTTATATACCCCTTTATTTTATCAATACATGCAATCATCATATCTGAACATAGAATTAGATTGACATTTCAGCGCTCAAGATTCATAACTTGTTAGTAGACTTTCTCTTTACCACTTTAGTTCCATAAATATACTGGGATACTACTCTAATACTAGCAATTGACTCTTTCATATTGACTGAATTATTCAAGATTGATAGGGTAATGTAACAAAATTTATTTACGGTCAATGAAGAGGAGTCAATAGCTCCCCTTCTATCCAAAGAAGTCATTCCCATAACCAAAATGGCACATTAATTATTGATAATGTTTAGTAGTAACTATACTTAGTAGCAATTATGAATTATTTGTTTCTCATTTCTCGTATACAATTGTTTTTAAGGTCAATAGTTAAAATATAAAGAATGAAATATTATAGGAAATTTTAATAGTTCAAATCGTCAAGAGGGGCAACAGGATAGCTAATGTCATCCATTCGGGTCTCTGAATCCTGGTGCTGTGGATTTAAATCCTGCCTTGTGCAGCTTTTTTGATAAATAAAAGCTTGTCCTGAGCCATGAATGTTTGAGAATAGTTTGTCAATGTGTAGATAGCCCCTCCCTCTAAGACCTTAAGTGGTTGAAAGGAGGCCTACCCTTAATAAAAAATTAAAAATTGTCAAGAAATTGTTATTGTGATAAAAATCTGATTATAGTTAAATATCTAATGTGCGAGGAAATATTTATCTTCTTCTGCAGTTAGGAATGAATAACAAGAATGAGAATAGGTCTAAGGCTGACAGAGGGCTCGAAAAAGCTCAACTTGTCTTATGAAAATGGCACAACTGAAGTTGATAAGTGTAAATGTTTGTTTTTTGTAGAGAAATTTCAAAATCGTAACCCTAATTTAATTAATTTAACCCTAAGGATTTGGAGCCATGCTTTCATTATTATTATTATTATTAAGAATGCATTAGACACTAACATTAAACACACAAAACACATTCAATTGTGATATAAATCAAATTAGTATTCTCTTTTTATTTATTTACTGCCAGCAATTATTTGTATAAAAATTGTATTTATTGATTTTAAAATTAAATCAACTTGAAACATTGTCTTACATGAATAAGATGTGAATTGAAGATATCTTTGAAAAGGAGCCATCTCTCCAGGGAAGTACTCACTCCTTCCCATGCCTTCTCCACCTCTTCCCTCAGTCCATCATCCATCATACCTAGGATCTTTTTCATTCGACTTGCAGTCCCCAGAATGTCCTGCCCTTCCACACAGACATTTTCAAATTCTTTTTCAATGATATTAAGGGAGCGCCTATTGGAAATTATAACTGTTATTAAAACATACAGAGTTCATTTTTAAGGATCTTAAAGATTTGTAGAATAATGGAATATAAATTGATAATAATGATATTCCACTTAAGAAAAGAAGGAAAAACATGACATTATTAAGTACATGAAAGTTTAGCTCAAGAAAAATTAACATAAATAAGAAATGTTTGCAGAAAGAAGATTTATGCACATTACGAGGTACCTCCAGAAAGTAAGTTCTGTTTGGTAATAAAATTAAATTGTCTACAGAAAAATTATTTATTGCAGAAAATTCTACAACTCTTACACTACTTTTCCACATAACAGCCGAAATTTTTCACTCATTTGTCATAGCTTGGCACAAGTTTTTGTTTACCTTCTTCATAGAAGTTTGCTACCTGTGTCTTCAACCTGTTGGAAACATTTTCTTTCAGCTCTTCATCATTGTTAAAGTGTTGACCGCCAAGGAAAGACTGGAGATTAAAGAACAGATGAAAGTCGCTAGGAGCAAGGTCAGAGCTGTACCGAGGATGGTCAAACACATCCCCGCTAAATCCTTGTAGGAGGTTTTTCATCACAATTGCAGAGTGTGGGCGTGCATTGTCGTGAAGAAAAACAACACTTTTTGACAGCTTTCCACTTTCCTAGCATTCTAGCGGCGGAATTTTCAATCAACACCAACATTGTAAACAAGCACAAAAAAGTGTACGTGCCTGACAGTGATCTCAAAATGGTGCACTTTTCTTCTCCTTGATACAGAGCGTGCATCTACCATGTATGTGCGGAACTGCGATTACAGCACTGCAGGGGATATAAACTGAAACGGAACTTACTTTCAGGACTTACCTCATATAACCTTATTAAATATATTAGCAATGAAAGAAATTTTGAAATTATAACAATTTTCTGTCAATTAGATATTGCAGAAAAAACATTAATATCACATCATGATTAAGTATTGCTAAGAGAGCTATAAAAGAAAACTGAAACAGAACTCTTGTTAGGATAATTGCGAATGTTTTAGGTTTTACATTTCCATAGAGACATTGAATGTGGGTGAAACCTTGGGTAAGAAAATATTTTAATTTTTTATCACAGTTGCATAGAGTTAATGATCCATAATACCCACTTGAAACAATAAATCAGACCAAATTCCTGATAATCCTCTCTTCACAATAAATCAGTATTTTAGAAGTAAAAATTAGATTTAAAAAAGGTTCAAGAAGTTCTGAGAAAATGATCTTATGGGATTTATGGACAAGTAAATAATTAAAATTGTTTTACCTAATGGATGGATGCATTTTTTCAGCACTAAGATGAGCTATTTTCCCACTGTAATCCTCTCTAGTGAGTAGCTGCAGGTACTCAGCAATGTCAGATCTCACTTTGGAGTCTAGTTTACGAGCTGAAGTGTCACATACCCAACAGTGAATACCTCGTCGCCCAGAGAACACCCACAGAATATGCTTAAAACCAAAGTCTTCTAAACAAAAGACAAACAGACATTAGCATTTATATATAAGAGCAATGAAAACCCTAGTTTTCAGTAAAAGTTTTCCTTATTTATTCCTCCAGAAAATTTTACACAAGAATGAGTTATAATTTGGGGCTGATATAGTTTTAAGACACACTATTTTAAATAGAAAATAACTATTTTATTCATTCAGGTTCTTTTATGAAAAATCAAAGTTGGAAATATATTTTATTTATATAAAATCTATTTCCAATATTTAATTTAACTTAAATTTCTTTTAAATTAGTGGATTAGTTCCCTTCCCTTAAAATCCATCCAATTATTCTAAAACAAAATGCAAAACCACCAAATTTAAAAATAAACAGTAGTATTAAATCAATATTGATATTGATAGTTTGATTATCAAAACAGATTGCAATGACTGACTCTATCAGTCATTTTTCAAAAATTTTTAATAACCTATTTTAATATTTATTTAATTTAGGTTTCAAATCTTGAATAAGAGAAATTATGAATGATAAACCTGAATTGGCTACAAACATAGTAGAAAGGAAGTAATGTGTTTCGTGCTGTCAATACAGCCAATAAAAATAACCTAACTATTTTTAGTTTGCCCTTCGAAGCACATATTAATTGATATCATGAAGTGACTTTTAAAAAAATGTATTCAGATATTCACTTAGGTGAACCAAAATAGGATCTGTACAAAATATATAAAGAATTCATATGTTTGTGTGTACAAGTATATTTAAATTAAATATTTATATTTAATCTAGAGCCTAAAATTTTTAAAATAAAGAAACCAAATTCGTTTCTGTTCACAAACCAATGATTAAGCTCATTAATGGCTGAAAGGTCGAGGGAGAGAATAGGTAGAGAGAGATGAAATGGGAAAATAGTAAATATCTACTCTAATATTTCAGCTATATACATATATATATATATATATATATATATAGAGAGAGAGAGAGAGAGAGAGGGGGGGAGAGAGAGAGAGAGAGAGAGAGAGAGAGAGAGAGAGAGAGAGAGAGAGAGAGAGAGAGAGTGTGTGAGAGAACATAATAGGTTTAAAATATAATTTTCTTCAAGAATTTTTATTTTTCAAGGCTGACCAAGAAAAAAAAAATATAATGGATGTCCTACGATAAAACTGATTGTTTTCTTTAAATAAATAAATAAACAGTCACCAACAATACACAACTTTCTCTAAATAAATGAACTGAAAATACAGTATAGGAAATTGAATTTATATTTAAAAAGAATTATACATGTTTTGATACAAAACTTGACATACAGCCTAATAAAGCATACAATAATTATAATAATAAACCTTTATAAACTTAGATATATCCTAATAAAGAGCAAATTTAATTAATTTGCTATAGTTTTATGTATTATTGTTATCTAAAAAATTAACCTTAAAATTAATATTTTTTTAAACCTGTTGAAATTGTTAAATATAATATTGATGGACNAAAAAAAAAAAAAAAAAAAAAAAAAAAAAAAAAAAAAAAAAAAAAAAAGAAAGAATAGTACAATTTATAAAGAAATCATATTTAACACTGTAAATAATAAAAGGTAAAAATTAAATAAATGAAATTTGTACTTGGAATCACTTTGCTGTTTAAGACTGTAAAACTTAGTACAAAAAAAAAATTAATTTCTCATTTAACTTAGGTTTATTGTAAACAGTAAAGTCTAGAAAAGGAGACAGAAGAAAATTAAGGAATAAAGAAACCATCTAATAGAGAACATTATTGCAGATAGGTCTCCATGAAATGGTTTCTTTATGGACCACTTTTCTGACTGTTACTTGTTACTTCATGTAAAATACAGATTTTTGTGAAGCAAAAATGAGGGGAGGCTCAATTAAAATAATTTTTTTTAGAGGGTAGAACACAGACATGTTAATCGGATTCATTATTGAAGGATATATTGAATCTGCCAGAGCATCTATAGATCAACCATTCCATTAATTAAAAGAGACTAAAGCAGCACTTTGATTTGCTACATTAAAAGAACCAAATATTATATTGTAATGATAAAATAATATTAAAGAAAAATAAAACAAACCTCGCAAAGCTCGATCAAGTATTTTAGTGGCTATAACCATGAATTTCCAGCATAAAGAGCACACATTTGCTTCAGAGCAGCAAGTCCTCACACTATCGTAATCTGTCATATCAATATCAAATACCAATTCTCTTTCTTCAACTTCAAAGCTCGGAGCAATTCTTTTTAATTTAGGCCTTTAAAAATTCAACATTAACTGATATTACCACCCATATAAACATATACAATACTACTACACTCAAAATTAATGCTAACTTATTAAATGACATCAATGTATTTTTTTTTCGTATAAATAAAATGAAGCCATTAAAATTCAGTTACTTACTTTGTATTATAAATAGCACCAATATCTATCTTTTCAGGATTCTTCTTCTGTAATTCTTGCTCAAAATCTTCAAGTTTATCAAAACTTTGATAACGAATATAAACATCACCAGGTAATGTAAAAGACATTTCTCTGTGAGAAAAAGCATTAGGATTCACTAAAACCAAAAATTGCATCACCTAGTATACAAACTAGTACGAAAATTTAAAAGTATATACTATTAAATTTGAAAATTACCCAATCCATAGGAAAGCCAACGGTAATAAGGTTCGTATGGAAAAAGTCTTTTGTAATAAATTTTGAGTAAATCCTGGAATTGATCTGTAGAATACTGAACCATTCTTAACCCAATAAATGAAGCAAATTTCTAAAACGTAAATTGAGTAGATATAAAAAAATTATAACAGAATATTCATATTTACAAACAAAATCAATACGGTCGAAATTTTTCACTTGCTACTTGAATACATTTTGGCGGGTTTGGAACTAAAGTCATTTCCCAGAGATAGTTGAAGCCAAAGAAGTCGAAATAAATAATTGTAAAAAGCAAAGCTCACTGTTGAGGACAAAAGATGGAGGTTAGTGGTTGAAGGGAGTAAAAAAAAATTGACCAAGTTTTCAGAAGGTTGATAAAATAAATTCAATGTCCTTACTTATAATATGAAATTTGAAAATATTTCAATATAATATTCCACAATTAAGTAATTTAGGAAAAATAAAACCCGAACGGTAACAAGGCAACAGTCCGAATGGAGCTGATGTCGAGGCAACGAAGTAATGCTACTGCAGGCATTAAGGTGCCCAATATCTGAAGGACCCTTAGAGCTGTCCTTATACACTTTAACAGAAACTATAAAGAGTATAAAATATTCCAGATCATAGAACGCTGGCTGTCCAGAGCTCATCAACCTGCTCGATATTGTGTCTGTTGTAGAAGAATGCAGCTATTGTGGCTATTCTCATGATAAAAATTTTTTTCCCCTAACTTGTCTATCGGACGCCAACAATGATAGTCACTAAAATTATGTATGGGTATACATACATATATAAGTGTGTGTGTGCGCTTAGCAACGCTTTACAAGCAATAGTTTTCAATTTTATAAAATGAAATTCTTCATAAAATTTGACATACCACCCAAATGCAAAAAGAAAGACTGAATTTTTTATTAAAAAAAAAAGAACCAATATAAGTGGAGTTTTACATGAATTAGAATATTAATATAAATTTACTTCGTATCTTCGAGTCTGGTAATTTTAATGCACAGAAAAAAGACCACTCGACTCCCAATGAAAAATTAATTTTGGGGAGGTAGAAGTACTTCACAGTGAACGCGTTGAACGAGAGAAATAAATTCGTTACGCAGGAGTTGCATATGCTAATCAGATTTTTCATATTTAATTGAGATAAAGAATAAACATTAATTATACTTTATATACTCGGAGAGAGCAATGAAGGAATGACCACTAGGTATACCAGGCTCTATACTGGCAGTGGAGGAAGTTGGTTGGTTTTTGATTTTTTATTGGCAACAAACATCTCAGGTCATCGTTGCCGAGCGTTTAATTTTCATTAATTCAATTTAAAAAAAATGTTTTTCTTTTTCCCAAGCATATGCATATATATAGATATAAACACAATTATATTACAAAAAAATTTTGATGACTTGGTTACGCCATGTTTTACTAAATTTCATTTTTTTTTTTCCCCTCTTTTACTCTTTTTTTTTTTTTTTTTTTTTTGTCTGGTAAGTTTGTTCAGATTTCTACACAGTGATAATACATGTGTATGTATAAACACCGGCATACACATTGACATAGTTTTATTTTATTTGTATTTGGTACAGCTTTTCAGTTTATTTAAATATATTCAAAGTCCTCTGTTTTGCTAAATTTTTTCGTAAAGGGATACCTCACGTAGGAAGATGAAAACTTTCTCCAGGAATGGGCTTTTGTCTTCCAGTTTTGTTTTCATAGTTGTTGGTATTCCCATTTGGTTTAATTTTGCTTTATATTTCTTACAGGTGGTGAAGATATGCTCTATGCTGATGGGTAGGTTGCATATCTCACATATTGGTGGCTGTTTTTTAGTGATGAGATGCCCATGGGTTAGACGGGAATGACCAATTCGTATTCTTGTTAATTCCACCTCTTCTCTTCTATTTTCCCTATTGGAGGAGTCCCAAGCGACAATGTCTGTCTTAATTTCCCGTAACTTATCTGGGGCTTCATTCCACATTGCAGTCCAGTTTTGATGAATTAACTTATTTAGTGGAGAGAATAGTTCTTGTAGCGAGATGTAACAGCTGGTTAATTCTGTTAGTTCATGGGCTTCTTTTGCAGCTGAGTCTGCTTTATCATTTCCGGTGATTCCAGTGTGACTTGGTACCCACAAAAGCACTACTTTATTGTGGATGTCTTTTAGTTCAGCAATGTACTCTTGAATTTTGTTAACTATTGGATTATTAGTATCTGGATTGGTAATAGCTCTGATGGAGCTAAGGGAGTCTGTGCATATTATTATTGTCGTCTCAGTAGCATGGAAACTATGGTGGATGGATATTTGTATGGCAGAGAGTTCGGCTGAGTAGACACTATTAAGTTTATTTATTTTGAATTTCATGGTGGTCTTATCTGAGTATATTGCAAAAGCAGTTGAATTATCTGTCTTGGAGCCATCTGGGTATTTTTCTATTGTATCTAAAAAGTTTTGTTGAATTATTGTTTTATTGGTCTCTTGTTTCTTATTAACTATTTTGAGCATTTTAAGGTCAGTAAAGGGAGTAGTGATCTTCCATGGTGGCAGAGAGTAATTTGAGTGATGTAGCTGAATATTTTTTAACATTTCTATGGGCCTGGATATTCTTATTTATTAGTTATTATTAGGTTTCCTCTAATTCCCCAGCTGTTGAGGCTTTTGAGAATGAGGTATATCCAGGCAGTATCAAAAGCTCTTTTAATATCAAAGAATACTCCAATTGCTATTTGTTTATTAATGAACGTGTTCTGATTTTCTGTGTCAAGTCTCAGTAAGTTATCTATACCATAGTTGATCTCTTTTTCCTAAAGCCACATTGTAGGCTATTTAGGAGTTCATTTTCTTCCAGGAATCAAAGTAAGCGCTTGTTTACCATTCGTTCTAGGATCTTGGATAAGCAACTGGTTAATGAAATGGGGCGATAGTTGGAGGGATTAGTTCTGTCTTTTCTGGGTTTAGGAATTGGTATAGTAAAGGAGGTTGACCATTCTTTTGGTATTTCGCTTGTGGCGAAGATGTTATTATAAAACAGGAGAAGAGACTGCAGTTCCCTTTCCGGAAGGTGCTTTACCATATCGTATGCAATTCCATCAGGTCCTGGTGTTTTGCTTTTGAATTTTTTTAGGGCGATTTTAAGTTCTTCTCTTGAGAAAGGACTGTTGTAGGCTATTTCTTCTGTTGAGTCGAAGCATAGCGGGGACAACTCACATTTCTGTTTATGGTTAAGGAAGTCACGTGTGTAATAGTCTTCGGTTATCGAGAAGGTTTTCCCAAATTCATTAGCAACCAGAGTCTCATCAGAAGTTAGTTTACCATTTATGTTCAGACGAATTGGTGAAAGAACATGTTTTCCTTTTATTTTCCAGACTTTTTGCCAGACTTCTGAAATAGGAGTATTTTTGTTTGTTGTGTTTACATAGTTGACCCAAGACTCTTTTTGACATTTCAATAAAATATGACGACATTGGGACCTTGCTCTTTTGAATGCAATAAAGTTTTCCGTTGACCCCTTAGTTTTGAATTTTATGTAGGCTTTTCTTCTATTTTTGATTGTATTTTTACATTCGTCATTAAACCATGGTAGTAATATTTTTTTAGTTTCAGTTGATGTTTTTGGTATGTTGTTCTCAGCTGCTTGTAATATGGATTGCTTTATTATGCTGTAGGAGAGTTCGACGTTTTCAGGCAAATTGCTCAATTTGACTTCTTTGGAATAATTTTCCCAATTGGTTTTATCTAAAACCCATCGTCTTCGTTGTGTTAGTTTAGGGGTTTCTTCAAAGAACGTTGTTATGACTGGGAAGTGATCACTTCCGTACTGGTCAGGGATAACATTCCACGTGGTGTAGGGTAATAATGAAGTAGAACATATGGTTAAATCTATGTGGGATGGTGTTCCGTAGCCTGAATGGTTGAAGGTTGGTTCACCTGTATTAAGTATATGGAGACTGAGGTCAGAAATTATTTTTTCAAGGGAGGTCCCTCTGGGATTTGCTTTTGCTGAACCCCATGCTGGGTGATGAGCATTGAAGTAACCCATTATTATAAGAGGTTTTGGGATTTAATTTAGAAGTTGAAAAATATCTTGATTGTTTATTTGCTCATCAGGTGGAATATAAATGTTGACAACGTAAACAGGTATGTCGAGATTTAGCTTTATGGCAAGGGCAAGAAGATTAGTTCTAAGCCGAAGAGGCTCAGAATTGATTTTGAGCAAGATGGCTGTGAGAATGCTTCGGCATGCGGCGCTATCAGCCAAACACTCTCATCTGAGGCTGTCGTTTCGTCACGGGAAATTCCGAACGGATCCGAAGAAGGCCGAGCCTCAGGGGTGTAGGGTAGGGGGATTTGGGATGGGATAGTGGAGGGGGTGGGAGCGGAGGGGGTTCCCCCCTTGTTCGGGGGTGGAAGGGGTAAGGGAGGGGAAACCCCTGTTGCTAGGGGTGGAAGGGCTTTTCCCTCAGTATCAGGCAGCTTTCGTGCCTGGTTATTTTGGTAAGCGGGTGTCTGACTAGAGAGGACGCTCGTTGAAAATGTTTTGTTTTGAATAAATTCATCGTTAGATTTATTTATCCATGAATTTTTCACTACACTAGCAAAAGATTTGCTGAATGTAGGGGCTTCTTTTTCCTTAAAAATCTTTTTAGCTGCGTTATAAGTTATTTTTTCGCTAAATTGAATTTCTTTAATTTTGTTCACGAAGGCTTCCACAGTCATCAGATGTATGTAAAGTTTTTTCCGGGTTGGACCGTGTAAAGTTTTTGATGGTTGCCGAGCTTTCGCACATCCTGTGATGGCTTCTTCAGGGCTGAAAAGAGAATGAGAGCTGTCTTGAGAGATTTGGGTATT
>KZ807642.1:226784-251856 GCA_000696205.2 Oncopeltus fasciatus | reverse complement strand
TGTTTTATAATTTAATAAATTTTTATGTAAATATTATTTGATTTGATTTTTATTTAATAATAGATTTTCAAATATATTTTTCCAAACAATAAAATGACCATACATAGAATTTTACAAGGAGCCAACAAGTTTGATAAGGAGGTTCAACTGCATATGAAAACCAAATGTAAAGAACTGGTATTGAAACGTTTTTTATAACTCTTGGTTTACTAATGATCATCTATCATAAATAATAATTAATTTCTTCATATTTGTGCCTCAAAACCACTCGAGATACTTATGTCTTCTCTCTTATTTTAACATTAACATGTCCAAAATTCTTATTGTTTAAAATGACTAAACCACTAATTTCAGTAAATTTTATCTGAGAAAAAAACCCTGAAATTATTAAATAAGGAGAAACTTATTCACATTATACTTACTTGATTTACAGAATAAATAATATTAAAAAAATTATTAACATATTCTGCCACAAGAAAATAAATATGAAAAAATAGTATCATTTATTATTTTATTCAAACAAATGATTAACAAATGTTTTCCACACTTAGGACAAATCAATCAGTGTCTAAAAATATTTGATGTTTTAATGACAAAACAATTAATTTTTCTTTGTGAATCAAATGTAAGCATATTCATTTAGCTAAATATATTATGTGAGTAAATCTAATTACTTAGAATTATTCGCTTAGCTTTGAAGAAGGTTCTTCAATTCCTAAAGATAACAAGTGCACTTAAGTGATAAAAGCAATTGGAGATCATATATCATATTAACCTATTATTAAGACCTTTCTCTTACAATGTCTTTTCTTTCCAGAGCCACCTGCACGAATAAAAAATATACATCTCACTTACTGCTACAAATATTTCTAAACAAAAGCTAGTTGCTATAAAAGAATGATTTCATAAATCATGAAAGCATAATTGACAAATATAACGAGCAGATATTTAATTAGTACACTTGAATTATCCATTAGTTTAATAGGGAAAACAGAAAAACAAAAGAAAAAAAAACAAATACATAAATTATAAGAATCCAGGAATCCAAAATAAATAAGATTAATTAATGTTTAATTTTTAAACATTAGTTAAAAAGAAAAAAAAAAACTAAGTTAAAATTTTTGTAGTTAGCATAAAATGATCAGGAGATGCCCATGGGTTAGACGGGAATGACCAATTCGTATTCTTGTTAATTCCACCTCTTCTCTTCTATTTTCCCTATTGGAGGAGTCCCAAGCGANAGAAAAAAAAACAAATACATAAATTATAAGAATCCAGGAATCCAAAATAAATAAGATTAATTAATGTTTAATTTTTAAACATTAGTTAAAAAGAAAAAAAAAAACTAAGTTAAAATTTTTGTAGTTAGCATAAAATGATCAGGAGTTTGAAATTACCTTCTTTAGGTTTGCAAAACTACACATATGAATCTAATTTCTTTAATCAATATTATTTTGGATTTTGGAAAGTAATTCAATGAAATAAAAATGGTAAGTACAAGACTAGTATTTAAAATATAGATAAAAAATGTTTTAACATTATAACATTTGAACAATATAAACAAACATTACAAAAATAAAAATACTATTCTTTCGTTCGAGACATTATTTAATCAGCTATACACTGAGGCTTTACACTATTCAGAGGAGGTGCTATGTTATCAATACATTTCTTCAGTAAATATTCTGCATTATCTTAACTAAGCTATGCCATTTCTTATCATTAGAAGCATCAATAGTTGAAGAGGAAAAAAGTACGAGTTTTTTTTACTTTTTCATCGAAAATTGGTTTAAATACAGAATTAAAATACATAAATGCTATTTAAAAAAAACTTTATTAACAACAAAAAATATAAAGAAACATTAGCTGACAATTGAAGCAATGCCATCTTTATATGTTCCATAACTAATAATGAAAATAATGCCATTTTTTGAAAAGCAAGTTAAAACTAACACAATGTATAGAAAACTTTTCTTTAAGTTCAAGAAAACTTTGATAATATTCTAAAAGAAAACAAAAGAAGAACTTAAAATACTTTCTTAGTTTATTTGTTTTAATAGGCTACTATACAGTGTACTCAATATTTTAAACAACTAGCTTGTTTGCCAAAGGTTTTAACAGTACAAAATTCACATTTTAAAATGTGAATAATGCCATCTTAATATTATAATATTTATACAAACATTATAAAATTCAAGGGAACCTAAATATAATTGAGCAATAGACAAATTACCACTAATAAATTAAAAAGAGGAAAATTAAGCCTGCAAAAAGTGAAAAAAAGTTAATATGTTTTACATATCATTATGTCTTTAGGGAAAATAATAAAGCTTATAAAAAATTGTCCCCCTTTTTTAAAAAAATTGTATAGATAAATCAGTAAACAACAAATGTTTATTAATAAGTATGCATTGAAATTGCATATTGTATTTTACCATATGATATAACTCAGAAGAGAACGTTTTGAAACAAAGAATTATTTTGTACTAAAAAAAATGAGACCATTGAATCATACTAGAAGTTCGTAAAAGCTATTTTCTAAATAAAAGGATCACTTTAATTCTTCATCTCTTATATACAATATGGTCAAACAATTAACACAATATAATTTCCTAAACGCATCTTTCTTAAAATATTTAAAAAAAATAATTATAATAAAGTAAACATAGAATCTTAGTTGGCCTGATTTTATTATCCAGATAAGTCCTAAAATATTAAAAATGATATTGAAAGCAGCACAAACAATAGAAATTATTGCAATAGACTAAAAATAAAAAGTAATTTTAAAATGATATGTCTCCAAATAAAAAATGAGCCCTAAATGATAAAAAAAAAAAAAGACAAATAAAGTGATTGTCTTTTTATTTTACTTAATTTAGTGCCAATTTATTATTTTATTTGCCCTTTATCTTCACCCAAAAGACTCTCAGGTTCTAGGAATCATGGACTTAAAAGTTTATCTACATTAGGCAAGCCATAAAACCTTAAGCCTTTGCTATCAAATTTATCAGTTAACCATACATAAAAAATGTGAAGCCTTTAACTTAATATATACTGAGCAACTGATTTGGAGCTCTGATATCACAGCCCTAACATGTATTATAGACTTAAATATAACAATCAGACAAATGATCAATGTTATAACACAAGAACACATAGTTATTCTCTATCATTGATAAATGACATAGAAGTTTGAGGAATTACCGAACCCTCACACATACGGTGACTAAAATCAACAATTTTCCAAAAAATTGCTCATTTCTAACCAAAAATGATTGCTACCTAAGCCTCTAACATTATAATCAATCATGGCCTTCATATATCCCATGGCCCCATATTCCAGTCCTTATTCAATGCCCCTACCAATATCTTCATTTAAAAAAAAATGATTTTACCTTTACTGTATTACATATTGCAAACCATTTAACCATGTAAGTATATACAGTTTAAGTTAAGATTACTCTGATTTTTGAGTTGACCATTATCAAAGCCCTGATGGGAATCTAGTATCCATGAGTAGCCTAGTTGAAAAGTGGTTTACAGTCATCCTGTATTTCAAAACAGACAAGTAGGGAAGTAAACTATTCCTTCCTATTTTAGCAGTTCTTTAACGATAAGTTATCATGAGCATAGATCATTCTGGAAAGAGCACCGATTGACTTTTTCAGAGATTGGAAGGAATCTCCTCTTCATTCTTGAGTAAATAAATTATTTGGCAACCAGTAACTTCTAAGCAATTTATACATATTAGTTATAAGAAAAGTGCTGAAATATTTATAGAAAAAAGTTATTTTAAAGTAATAGAATTTATTTTCAATTTAGAATAAAACAAATTTTTTAATTATTACATTTATTTACAAATTCCATTCACAATTTTCTGAAAATATCACTGCAAAAATTACTCTTTATTTTCCTGATATTTTTTTTCATCTGAGTATCAGATAAATATTCTCTTCCTATTTCTTTCTACTAGCAACATATCACTAAAAAGTTAATCAAGTTACCCAGGCCACAACTAATGGATTATTAGATAGCATCATATTATTTTTCTCATCTCAGAGATTGCCATTAGATACTACTTATGCATAAAAAAACCTATTTTCTTACAATATTTGTGTTATAAGTAAGACTACAATGAGGAAGATTATAAACAGCCATAGTTTTACTAATGTTGTGCAACCTAAAGTAATTTTTGGTTATTCCAATTGGAATTTGGGTATAATATACAAAATAAAATTTTGGACATAGCCTGTGGATAGAAATATCTGTTAGATAAGATACTGAAGCATTTAAAGACATTTGGTAAGAATGTTATCATCATGAGATAAATCATATTTATTTTTAAAAAATCTTAAAGGTTGATTCAAGGTAGAACTGTGTCATGACCTGTTTTTTTAATTAGCCCTGAAGAAGCTCACTGCATGATGAGCGAAAGCTTGGCGAAAAGAAATGTCATGACATGGTCCTGCCTGGAAGTCGACCTTAATGATAATGACTTAAGCAATGGAAGCTTACATCAACACATATAAAAATCTTTTCATTGCTTTTTTATGCAACGAATTGTTTTGTATGCATTTTATCAAACAAAATTTTTGTTTTGCTTTAACTGCTTTAGTCATTTAGTTGTTTAAATTTAATATAGTTAATTAAAATTACACCTTCAATTGGCATTGATGTTAAAATGCAATAATGGCAGCTTTATTAATAATAAACAAGAACAAAAACAGCTGGGTTAAAGTCCAACACCTAGCTAGCTAGCTCAGCATCTAATTCTAAAGATTAATAATATAAAATATAACCATCATCATACTAAAATTCAGTTTCATAATATGCATAAATAACTAAACTAGTTATATTTAATGTGATTGTCCTTCAACAAACCCTGTGAATGCCAAGATAAATTTGAAATATATTTTAATGTATAAACATTGATTCATTACTGGAGAGTAATAAGTCCACCTAATTGACCACTCGAGAAATTGATTATGACAACTTAATACTCTCAGCTGTTTTTTTTTCCATTCAAAGAATTAAGAATTACAATAATAAGTATCTGCTTTCTACTTCAATTAAAAGACCAAAATTAATGTTAAGAAAATGGAGTTTCATGATAAAAGCCATGAAAAATTTCACATAACATATTTTAGTTCCATCACAAAATCTCTATTAAGTAATATTCTAATTTTTCTAATAAATGAAATAACTTCAATATTTTTATACAAATATACACATTTTAAAACAATAATAATTACTAATGTATTGTATGATCATGAAACTTAATTTACAATAAAAAAATAGAATTAAGAAATAAAAACAAAAATCCAATTTATACACAACGATATAAAAATAGTAAAATTACTTATTTAATCACTGTTCTGATTAACTAAGTAATTGTACTATTTTAGTTTGCCTGATGAGACCGACTATTCTTGCTTAGAAGAATATAATTTCCTGAAGGCAACACAGCTCAAATTCAACTTAAAGAAACAAGCTGAGAAAAGTTTGGCGGAACATATTTATCATAAATAAACAGGATTTATAATAATTAAAATAAACAGTAATTAAACACATGTCACTATTTTCTGCTTGGTAGAGTTACTCACAGCCTTTGTTCAACACACATTAAAATTTTATCCAAAATCCCAATAGATGAAACAATAAAAGAGAACTATTACTCCCACCAACATACCATTAATCACTGACCCCAAAACCATAGGAAGAATAAAATACAAATTAGTTTCATATTTTGATATAAATATATTTTAGGAGCCCCCCCCCCCTCCCAAATCAAAGGAATATGTTGCAGATCACTAAATATTTAAATTATTGTGAATTGATTTGGATTTTTTTTTATATTACAAGATTTATAGTTTAATACTGTTTTATGCTCATCGCCTGTATATACAAAAATTACTGTTAGTAGAAACTATGCAATAGACAGAAAGAATTAATGAAGTATTCTCAACTAAAAAATGCCTATTATATCTTGTTCTCATTATTGTTTCAACAGTTTCCATACAAAATAATGTCTATGTATTGATATTACAAAAACTAAAATATAAAAAAAATAAAATGAGTACTGCATTAATCAATATAACTGCTTTTTGAAGAAAACATTGAAACTAAATATAAAACAATATTTATATAATATACTTTAAAAATTTTTATACAATAAAGATAAAAATATACAATAGATGGTCAACCATTTATACAATTGTCTCTTGTTTATAACTAATTAAAGCATTTCGAGAGATGGTAACTTTCAGCATTCCTGGATTCAACTCATGAAATCTGAAAATAAGATAATGAAATTAAACTTTACATGAAGATTATAAAACAATACATATTGTCATAAAGTTTGAAACATGAATATTAATGACACACAAGTATTTTTTAATTATCTGCTAACATTTCGGCTTACACGACTAAATATGGGATTCTGGTGAAATGACATCCCCTCTTGCCTTCATGATACCCCAGAAGATGGGTTGAATTTAAGAGGTTAAAAAGTTGGCAAAAAATTATAAAATACACAATTTTTTTTTATCTACCTTGACCGAACCCCAAAAAAAACATCTACCATTTGGATAGTTTTTTTTATAATCTACTAATTTTTCCTATGTTGCTGCTACAATACTTTGAACTCATTGGGCAGGTTTGTAAACCTATTATTTTAACTTTTGAAGCTAAGGTTTTCCCACAACTGACAAAACAGCTGTTTTGTAGAAAAGCTTGAGGGAATACAGAATAATATTGACAAATATTGTTTACATGTATCATATTATTTAAAATAAAATACATAAAAAGCATAACTTTTGATTGGAATTATTGTATAATTTCTCTCTCACATTTTTATATTAAAATTTCATTTCTAATGTAACAAATGAATTGATTTTGTGTGAAAGATATAAGAATATGCTGCCAAATGAAGATAAAAAAATTAAAAAAAGTTTATAGTTGATTAAGTTAACTAAATGATTAATTCTTTCAAAATGAGCTTCCGCGCTTTCTCTGGGCAGTAGAAGAACTTTAGCTTAATATATATAATTATACTATATATATTTGGCTTATAAAAATCAGATTGGGAAATGGGAGAAAACAAATTCAATATACATCTAAAGATCTTATTGCAGCCAGAAAATAAATAATTAATATTATAACTGAAATAGAGATTAACATTAATATTTATTAAGCAAATTAAAAGCTCAACAACAGGGGTTTTAAACAAATAGTAATAGAAAAATTGTGTTTAGAGATAACAAATATACCTTAATTCCCTCTGATTAAGTCTATTCTTAACTGCTGGCTTGAGCTTGGGACGCCCTCCAACAGAATGAAGCCCACGTCCAGTAATAACAAAGACCTCTGTACGTTTCTTATTTGAGTCTTTCAAGTCTCTGATCACTTCATCTATAAAGAGGTCTAGAACATTCAAAGCCTCACCCACCTGAAACATATGATTTGGGAGGTGGTTTCATTTAGGGACAAATACATTATTTTTTGTAAGACTAATTTTTATTCATACCTGCAAATATTTCATTTTATTGCTAAAAAATTATTTATAAATATTATAGTGCAAAAGAAAACCATTAAATTGAAATACTTTAAGAGAAAAACAGTTAAAAAACAACATGTTTGATTAGTACATCTGCTGAGGCATAACCCCATTTTTTTTTTTTAGAAGTTGTAAGCTAGAAGTATTCATTTACAGGCCAAGAAAATATTTCCATGTATAAAATTGTTAGCCCTATAAAATATTTTATGATTATGTAGTCCTGCTTGACACAAAAATTGTGGGAAAGGTTATTAATTTAATTAAATTTCTTTATTTAAGACTCTCAAAGCTAAGATAATGAAAGCTAATGGACAATGGATGTTCAAATCATTAAAATAATAAACCAAAAACCTAACAAATGATGCTTAGAATAATTACAGAGGAAGCTGAGGATTTAACAGGATAGTTGGCAATAAAGGGATTTTAAATATGATATCTACCTCCTTCTAAAGGAAAGAAGATAAAATACAAATTTCATGGATCAAGGAAAGCATCTGAGCTCTTTGAGGGAAGCAAGGGAGCCATTAGAAGAGGGCAACAATGCTTATCGACCTTAACCCTGACATAGAGTTGGTAATGGACTGCGATACTTCCAATGGGAGCAACTCTTCAGCAGTAGGAGGAGGCAGTCACCTGGAAACTTCTAGAATTTTTTTCCTCTCACTTAAAAAAAAAAAAAAAAAAAAATGTATGATTGGGAGCCCTATGCAATCCATAGGGTTATCAACCATACATACATTGAAGGGCATCAGTATATCACATAAATAGATGAATAGGGCCCTTTACTCTCATATTCTGGCAGAAACTAAAAACCTCAATTCCCATTCAAAATTCAACAAGTGAACTTCATCATCCAATTCATTACCAATATAAACAATGCTGTAGGTACTAAGAACCATAAGATAGTATACTTCTTTAAGAACCATACTAGATAGTACTTCTTAGGAGTCCAGGCTATCTCAGGACCTGCCGGCATACTAGAATTTTGATCTAACTCATTGAGTGAAAAACTTATAAATTTGTAGAATCCAAGAATGCAATTGAAGTTAATTTAAATGCCTCATATCTCCAGGCAGATTTTATTTTTGAAAAGTAGGTTCCAAAAGTTTGATAGCATGTTCCCAAGTCCCAAAAGCATTCATAGTAAATGACAGGCATTATTAAGAAATTTTCATATACTGTTAATATTAAACCTGGGACCTTTGGAAAAGGAGTCAAGTATAAAAAATTAACCACCATGCTCCTAATTATTATATAATTATAAACAATGAAATCAAGAATGATATATAAATTCATAAGTTTTAAGGCTCTAATATTTTACATAACAACTCTTAATATAAATATAATATAAAGCTTAACATAAATAGTCAAAATACAAAATAATAAAAAAAGAATATTCATAATCAAATGGGTGAAGTATAAAATAATATTTAGGAATAAAACTATTTGTAAAGGCTTAAGGATACTCGTCCAGAAAAAATAAAAGTGCAAACCTGAAGAAAGTGCAAATCCAGAGTAGTCCATCCCTCATAGCCAGCTAGAATTGCTTTAGCCGCCATAGAATTACATTTCTCAATCCTCTCCATATACCATCTGGCCTAGAACCAACAAATCATCTATAATCTATTATTTTGGTTAAATTTGTTCCTATATTAGGAAGCATTCCCAGATATTTTGGGACTTAATAGCCTTTCTGGTATTTATGAGCCACAGAGGTGACAAAAAGTAAATAAAAATGGTGCAAAAAAAAAAAAAAAAAAAAAAAAAAAAAGGCCAGACAGAAATGGAATTTGATCATAAATAAGTGAAAAAGGATAGAAAAAAAATTTAGTAACCAGCAATACTAAATCTGTCAGAGGATAAGAAAATACTGCACAGATTCATTCCAGGTCTACTTTATATATAAGTAAATGAAAACAGGATCTTATGCACAACTTGTCTGAATTTTTTTAATCATCATGGTTAATTGGAGGAATGGTTCCTCCATATTTTTTCAATCTCATTTATTTCCTACAACATGCCCACAGGATCTGATGAAATTTGTTGCTTGTAATTTATTTTCTACACGGAATCTTGAAACACCAAAAAACACAGAAAACTGTGCAGAAGATATAACTGCAGAGAAGAAAACAATTTAGAAGAAACTCTTAAACCTCAATTTGATAAAGTATAACCAGAAACTGTCTTAAGCTCTTACCAGCTAGACAAAATTTATATGAATTTAGTAATATCACTGTTTGAGAAGACTAGATTCTACTTTCTTTTTATCAATCTTTTGATATAAAAGACAGACACTGGTGTTTATTTATTTTATGGAATCTTATTTTTTGAACAGGCCCATTTTTTAAAGGTTATCTTTGGAAGGCCTTAAACTCATTAGTGATGTTTTCATGTATTCTTGATATAGTTCAATATAATGAACTATATAGGTGATTGAAGAGTTGTCTAAAGGGAGGAGTTCATATTACAATTTTAATAACAAATAATACAATTTTAGTTGTAATGAAAACATATTTAGAAATTATTAAAATAAAAAGTTTTATCAAAATATGTATATGACTTGTAAAGTATTGTTTGATAAAATTAAACTTACAAGTTCTTATTAGAATTAATGAAAAACTTAAATTTATTGAGAGAAAAATAAGATTTTTAGACATGAATTTAATTAGGACAGACAAGAAAATTCTTAAAATGTGGACAAAAAAAAGGGACTATCACACTAAAACCAACCTTTTTAACAATAGCATGTTCAAAACTATAACATTAAATGAGCCATAAACAAAAGGCAAAAAAAAAAAATCTGCCTTAAACACAAATATTTTTCAACTCTTCAGTTTTACTTCAGTGAAGAGGATTACCATTTTGTAGGAGATAAATGTCTACATCTGACTACCCATCAGAAAAATACTAGAGTACACACTTAATCAAAATTAGTAAGATATTAAATAGGATTAGATTAGGACCTAGAGCTTTGAGATAATGAGAAATCCTGATTATAATATAAATTACATAATCAATTAGTGAAAATTCTTAAATAATTAACCCTTCATAATTTGAACTAAGAAGACCCAATCCAAATACACTCACAATACAAACTTTGCATGATAAGCACAATACTTCATGGCAATCAAACAATGAAATGAAAATAACACTTGAAAAATCTTTAAAATAACTGAAAAATTTATATTTTGATTTGAATAAAAAGGACTTTGAATAGTAGATAAAACTTCAAAATTATTAACTCGCTGTAAATAATAAGATTTATTAATAGTAAATAAGATTTATTATTAGCGAGCATGGGTTAGGGTTAGATCACGTAATTTGTGACTCTTTCCCTAGGTTATCCCCATAGCCCTGAAGAAGGCTTGAAATTAAAAATAAAACCAGCATAAAAAGCAGGTTGGTTCTATCCAACCATTGAGTTCACCAATTTGTTTTTATTTAATAATAAATCTTAGATCGAACCCCGATTATCTCCTCCTCTTAATAAGATTTATATTTCTTACCATGTCAGAGTAGTAGACTGCAACAGCATAATTTCCTTCCTTGTATGCTTTCTGTGATTTTTGGAGACAGTCTTTCCTCATTTCATAAAGCTGACTTGACACATCTCCATAAGCATCAGCATGCTTAATTGCCTCATCCCTTGTCAATTGGTTTGTCTTGCTCTAAAAAAAAAATTAAATGTTATTTATAAATATTAATTTAGTTGTGGTTTATTATCCCACGTAAATTTTAAACAATTAATGAGAGGGAATAGAATAAAAAAATCTATCGGTCCCAGCTAGGACTCGAACCTGGATCTCCTGCTTGCCGGGCCAGAATGTTTCCATTACGACTGTAATGGAAACATTCTAGCCCGGCAAGCAGGAGATCATGCTCATATATACATATATATATAAAGCAAGTAATATATCAACAACAAGAACACAATTTTAAATGAAATTAAAATTAAAATATGTTTTAAATGTATAAAGCTTGGAAAACACTGTTATTGTATAATAATAATGGTGATTGGCTCCTTTTAAAGGAATTCTATCAGGAATATATTCGGACAAATTTATCAAGACCAGTTGAATATCCCATTCACTATGACCCATTTTTCTTTTAATTCCAACTTACAACTTTTTATTTTTATAAATACAACCATTAAAAAGTTATAAAATTTTAACATCAAATATTAAAATAAAAATCATTAAAAATATTTTAACAGTTTAAGTTTATGGAATTATTTAAACTTTAAATAATATAGAAATTTTTAAGAACTTGGATTGCAGAAAGAATGATAATGATAAAAAAAGAAAAAGAAAAAAGAAGAAGTTACAATTAGAAAATATGCATGATTTAAAAATTTGGAATAAAAATAAGTAAAAATATAATAAGTTTAAACTTAAGACTACAGCTAAATATTCTATAATATGATGGATAAATACTATTACAAATTATAAACCTGTTTTATAAGTATTTATAAATTTACAAATTACTTATTATTATCAGTGATTATAATTGTTTTGGAAAGTGGATGAATTTTTGATGAACTATTTTTAAACTATAGATAGATCCTGTCAGCTGCTTGCTTAGCTAAAAATATGACTAATATTAAAGAAATGTCTTAAACAAATGTGGACTTCCCAAATTTGCAGTTTTTTTTTTTTTTTTTTTTTTTTTTTTTCAAGCGAATTATTAAGGAATATAGCTATTGATGTTGTTCTTAAGACAATTTATTTGAAATTTTATTCAATAATTTCTTCGAACCTACTACTAGACACCAAACATGATAATCACTAAAACTGATTTGTGTGTGTGTCACACAAGCATGTAAGTGTGTCTATACACAATATGCAGGCCACTTAAGTTTTTGAAAATGAAATTCGGATTGTAGCAAGTAATGCCAAACCAAAAGGCTGGTTATTGAGAAAAATTAGACCAAAATACATGCAATGTCAAGTGCGAAAATTTTTTTTCATATTTTGATTTTTTTATGTAATACTTAGTGTAGAGTAATGAAATGCAATACACACTTTAAGAGTAACACAGTGAAAATAAACAAAAATGCATTGGAGGGTTTAACTGAAGCGTAAATTTTTATTATTGTGGTTTAGAAGCCACAATTAGTTGTTTTCCTAATGAAATTTAGCACATTGCTTTTTAATGTAAATTATAAAACTGCTTGATTTAAAGCAAAAATAAGATGAAGGAGTGGGAGATTACCTGATATATGAAGTGTGAGAACATAAGGTTTTTGGATATAGCAGTTGTAATATTTAGAGTAATGAAACTTAAAAAAAGGTTCATTTATTAATAACAGAAATATTTAAGGAGTTACACAGCAAAATGGAACAATCAGGAGTGTAATTAATTGTCTAGCTTAATAAAATTTGGCACATCAATTTTCAATGTAAAATGAGAGAGAGTTTTCTGTATGAAGCAAAATCAGATGAATGTAAGGATTACCTGAAGTGTGAGTACAAAAAGTTTTTTCAATGTAGCGGATGTAATATTAAATTTAGAGTAATGGAATTCAACACAGACTTTTTTTTATTGATAAAAGATTTCTTCTAAAAGAGTGGGTGATTGATTACATGAGATGGAAATTAAAACATAAAAAATCATTAAAACACATACAACTTGGTTCATAAGACTTTTTCTATCCAAAATAACCCTAAAGAGAGGCGGTTTATTTATACAAATAAGTACTCACACTTTTGTAGTGATTCATATTTAGCATATTTAGCTTATCATATTTAGATAGTTCAGGTGCTAAGAAGTACAATGACCTAATCATAGTTATCAAGAGGCTAAAACACATATTTTTAATTCCAAGGACTTTCGGTTTCATATATAAAATTAACGTTTCAAATCCCAATCAAAAGTTCAAATAATTAAAAGGATAGTGTTTTCAGTTCAGAACAGTTGTATTTTCTCTTATTATTGAACTTTATCATTTTACGGAATTTTTCTTATCTCCAAACAGCTGAAATTGATTATTCATTGGTTATTCTAAATTAATTATTTTAGATGATCTGTGAAACTATCAAACTCTTTACACCTAGTGCTTAATACAAAAGGGCCAATAAATTATTGCTTGTAACCACTTTACTAAACAGCCTAATAATTTTATAATGATCCAAGTAAAATAAATGAAAACCGAAAAGTTGAATGAAACTATAACAAACTCACAGCTGTGACAGATGATTTAGTTGGACTGAGTTCTACTTCACCCTGTTCATGGCCAGCTGATGAAAGAAGAGCTGTAGCCTCATGAAGAGAGTGATTAGTGTCTTCAAGAATCATAGCTAAAGTTGATGGATCCATCTTGGGAAACCTTTCAATCAAGAGCTGTTTGGAAAGAGTACTAGCCATTGAACGCCCAGTAGCAAGATCTTTCTAAAATAAGAATTCATTTTTATAAATAGCATCTTTAAATTAGGATTATTAATAATCATAAACATAATAAGTATAAACTAAAATGAGCTTTTATCTTCAATTTTTTTTTCATTTTTATTTTTAGCAAGAAGTATAAAAAAAGAAAAAAAGTGTCTTTGAATACAATAATGTTCATTTAAAGAAAATGATTGTATTCTAAGGTGATACAATTTATAAGAAAGAACTATCATTGATGACAAAAATTAACTATAATGAAAAATTGATTAAAAAAAACAGTAGTAAGTAATTTTAAGAACAGTACAGAACGGCATTAAAATTTGCCTACTGCAGTCAAATTAAAGATAAATACAGGCAGTAATAAATCTTTAACAGACAGCAGAGACTCATAGAGACAAGAATATAATTTGTCACAAAAATGTTTTTGAATATTATTCAATACCTTGTATAATTTTAATTTTATCAATCCTGATAGCTCAGTATATGTAAAGGGAGGGGACAGTATTTAAGTGGATAAAATAATATGATGAAAAATTTGCTAAATAATGCTAAAATACTTATAATTTATAAAAATATTAAACTATGGAAATTATTTTGTATTGTAATTTTACTTTTACGTAATAAATTATAAAAATACTGTAAAGTTGAAGACATAATTTTAGGTGGACAAAAATCTGCTGGAGAATATTTCATGATTAACCCCATTATCAGAACATTATGTTGAGATGGTCTGTCAAATGTGCTGAATAAGCACTCATTATTTTCCTCCTCACTCGCTACTGCATTTATTTCTACTCTATCACTTCAGAAATTGAATTTAAATAAAAATCAAGTCCAGCATGAGCTGGAAAACTCCAGATATAACCATAAAGCTTGAGGAAGCAAAATACTCTAGCCACAGTGGCAGAGTATAAGGTTATACAAAGTAAGGGGGCATGTGGTTCCAGGTGAGCTGGACATATGGTTCCAGTGAGTGATTTAGAACAAATCACCCACCTAGACTGGCAGCAGTTAATTTACAAGATGGATGACCTGGTTCGAAGGTATTAAAGGTGATATTGTATCCTGCTCCAGGTTTTATCACCCCTGAATGCTATTCCCTACTAGCTGTAAGTAAATCTAAAATAGGTCATTAAGGATGGAATGGCAACACAAGCACATAATGAGTAGCTTGCCATTAATTCTGATAAACTAATTATCTGGATATTGGTATATGTATATATAGGGCATCAGTATATCACATAAATAGATGAATAGGGCCCTTTACTCTCATATTCTGGCAGAAACTAAAAACCTCAATTCCCATTCAAAATTCAACAAGTGAACTTCATCATCCAATTCATTACCAATATAAACAATGCTGTAGGTACTAAGAACCATAAGATAGTATACTTNAAAAAAAAAAAAAAAAAAAAAAAAAAAAAAAAAAAAAAAAAAAGGAAACCAGAAAACAGGCTCTAGTTAGGTGAATGTTGTAAAGCTGAACACGGGTAATGTCCCTCTCCAAGGTGTATGAGGACAAAAAGAGACACCTTCTCTGACAATTCATCAGCTCATCAATCGATGGAATCCCTGAGAGATCGCCTCCCTAAGGAGTAAAACTATGATTGCTATAACGTATATTGTACTGACAATGCTAGGATATCACAAATTGTAGCTTTCCAGTGAGTGGGCCTGCTAATATACTGGACATTAAGATCTCATATAATAGAAGTTGACCAGGCTGAGCTGCTCCATCGGAAAAAGAAGGGAACTTCTGAAAAAGACATACTTTCCTCAAGAAGTTTTAGGAGAAGCAGGATGAGTGGGATATAAAGTGGCGGGTAGATGGTTTGGTGATTGATGGTTAGTGATCAAGGATTACTTGCAAATTCTAAGAGAGGATAAGTGTTGATCTTAGTGGGGTGACATACTTGGCAGAGACAATTATCTTAGATTAGAAGATAATATTTATATTTATTACACCTCATAATATTTTAATTAAGGCATAAGCCCATAAGCACACACATACATATACATGCACGAACACTAAGAAAAAAACTTGAAATGAGACAGTGGTTTTATTAAGAGATTATTTTTTGCAATATTACTGTATTTCCATTCATATGTATTAAAACCTAGAAGTGTTTCCATCCCTGAATAATAATAACATGGAAGTAAAACAAACAAATAAATATTCACAAATACTTCTTTCTGGTTTGACCATGAAGTAAAATTACATTTTTGCTAAGTTAACCACCTCATGTGGTAGCTTCTTAGTAGAATGAGCAAAATTCTATTTAACTTTCAAAATCCATTTTACTTTCAGCCCTGAAGAAGCCATCTCATGATGTGCAAAAGCTCGGCTAAAAGTAATTTTACTACATAGTCAAGCCTGGATGAAGTATTTATGAATATTCCTGGTAACTGCGAAAGCCTACATGAACAAAGAAATACATATAAAAATAACTAAACATAATATAGCATATAATTATGCAACAAAGAAGAGTTAAAAGAAAATAACCTGTGATTTTCTATGGGCTACCTCTTCATCCATAATTTCAATTAGGCTAGGCGCTCCACGGTGAGTTCTCATTTCCTCCTCTTGCAGATGCCTGGCATACTCTTCATCTAAGAAAATAATATAACCATTTCTATAACTTATTTTGGCTTAAAGGAAAATTGCATATCACTAAAAGATAATAAAAAGCCAACAGAAGATGGTTTGCAGAAACCAATGAAGAGAGATAATAGAAGGTATGATAGCTAAGGATTATAAATTTCACATAAAATCTAGATATTTTATTTTAGGGTTAAAACCGTAGAGAATCGCAAAAAATATTTCAAAATAGGAAAAGAAGATTTACAATTTAATTTAGTTAGTCTATTAATATATGTACCAATTAATATTTTTTATTCATATAAGTTTTAAAATTTAATCATCCTTTTTTATTATTCATATTACAATTAACTAATTATTTTATGAATCAGTTTATTATTCATAACTGGATTTTGATATATTTACTGATTAATATTTTTGAATTATTTTCATTGTTAGTATTTATTTATCCCCAATAACAAATATTATTATGACTTATTTACTATACAGTTAAATACAGCTAAAAATAAAATCAGCAATCCAGAATATTCAATATTAAGTTACATTTATATCATTCAAGATGATTAATTAAACAGTTAGTTCACATAAGGTGAATAAAGAAATAATTTAATACGCTTATTCCAAAGTTACCTAACTAACTCTATTGTTTCAAATAACAGAAAAATTATTGAACAAACAATTAATATTACTCTCATACCTTATATCTTATATATACAGACAAGACTTATATCATATGATATAAAAGACTTATACCCTTCCATACCAATAACAGAAACCATAGACATACTAAAAAACGGACTAACGGACCTTTACGATGAACAATTCATAGAAGAACTGACAGACATAACCTCAGCAATACTGAAACAGAATTACTTGTTATTCGACAACAAACTTTACAGACCAGCAGACGGATTAGGAATGGGAAACCCAACTTCCTCTGTACTAATGGAGACTTTTATACAACACATAGAAGACACACACATTAAGAACCTTATAGAAAGACACAACATAAAACACTACTACAGGTACGTAGATGACATACTTTGCATACTTTCACAAGATAATGGAGAAGACATATTAACAGACCTAAACAACTTACATCCCAACATCACATACACAATGGAGAAAGAAAACAACAAAACAATCAACTACCTCGACATAACTATTACAAGGACGGACGATAAGCTAACCTACGGAATATACAGAAAACCGACAGCGACTGACACTACCATACACGCAACATCAAACCACCCCACACAACACAAACTCGCAGCATTCAGACATTTAATACGACGAATGAAGACAATCCCACTCACAAAAGAAAACTATGACAAAGAACTACAGACGATATACACAATTGCGCACAACAACGGATACAAACAAACCACTATAGACAAACTACTTACGAAATACAACAACAAAACACACACGAACGGACAACAAGAAGAACAGGCAAATCATAGATACACAATAACATACACAGGCACTGAAACTTACAAACTTACAAACCTATTTAGAAAAGAAGGTATACTCACAGCATTAAAAACAGACAATACACTAAAACGCAACCTACACACGAACAATATAAAGACTGAAACATTCAACTCCAGCGGAGTATACAAACTAACGTGCACATGCAACCAGACATACATAGGACAAACAGGACGAAAACTAAAAACGAGATTTGACGAACACGCACGAGCATACAAACGACAAAAACGGGACTCCAACTACGCAAACCACCTACAAGACAACGGCCACTACCTCACCGACATAAAAACAACAATGACGTTGCTACACAAACAACAGAAGGGACGGAAGATGGACATATTAGAAAATATGGAAATCTACAAAACAATGACTTCTGACAATAACATTATTAACGAACAACTTAACACACAATCGGACACAATATTTAGACCGCTATTATTACTAAAACGAACACACAAACGCAAACGAACAGATGACGCGCAAACCAACAACAACGCAAAAAGACAGAAGACAGCATAATCCATAGGCAAACAAACACATTTACAAAAAACTTTCGAAACACTTAGGACACCTCAACAAAGGGGATTACAACTAATCCCTACCTCAACTTATACCTGGAATAATGGACGCTGACCCTCATAACTCGCACATGCAGCATACCTGATCACCGACAAAAGTGACCCCTACAGCTACCTGACACAACTAACACACAGAAACATACCTGACCACCGACAAAAGTGACCCCTACAGCTACCTGACACAACTAACACACAGAAAAACACAGTTGAATACGGACCGTGACAGTGAACGTACGTATTCGGCCAGAAGATGGACAGTGTCCGAAAGCGCTCGCCAACGGGAGATGTACAGAAACCAATGAAGACGGAGAATATAAGGTATGAGAGTTCTATATTCATTGGTGGTAGAAATAATAATAACCCTTTAAATTATTATTACTTTACAATGAAGGGCTATGACTAATTTTATCTAATTTAAGATAAAAATCAGGTGTGCAAAAATTCTCATAGAAAAATTAATATGTTTCTGGTATTATACATTTCATAATATTTTTAAAAACACATAAGGGTTATGGCAAGCAAACCCTACTTAAAAGTTGCTCCAAAAATCTATCATATATTATCTCAGTGATGTTAAACTTGATGTAAGTGGGAAGCCAACTAAAGCAGAGAAAAAATACCAGAGGATTGACGTGTCTCATTAATTTATCCAATTTATCCATAGTATAAAAAATGCTTAAAAAGTGCTATCAATAATTATAGAGGAATCTCACTGTTATAGGTCATGTATCAAATATATTCCTAACTAATTCTCAGTAGACTTGAATCACGGATTGACTCAAAGCTTGGTGAATATCAAGCTGGGTTCGGAAAATATAGTTCTTACATAGAACAAATCCTTAGCTTAAAAATTATTCTAATATTATTATGGTATATTGTAATACCAGATACAAAAATATCTTTATACTATCTATTGATTATCAAATAGCCTATGATTCAGTGGATAGAGAGTGTAATTGACACATTAAAAGAATACCAAGTTGATAAAAAACCATAAATTTAATAAATCTCACTTTAACCAAAACTGTATCAAAAGTTAAGTTACTGGCTGAGGTCAGGGAGCCATTCAAAATAAAAACGAGGCTAAGGCAAGGGGATCTCACCAATGCTTTTTAATTTGGTTTAGGATAAGGCACTGAAAACCTTTTGGGAGGATAATGACTCGATTGTAAAATAGGAACAAAAAACAAGAACATTAGGACTAATTGTCTAGCTTTTGCAGAATCATAACATGAGGCCATCAAACAAATTAACCAGTTGAAAGAAGTTGCTGAAAAAACAGGCTTAGAGATTTTCAAAAACCCAAATAATTACAACTACCCCAGTAAATATAAAAAAAAGGCAATAGAAACAAAATACTGCCAAATTAAGGTCACAAACAAAATTAAATATTTTTGAGAACTAATTAGTCGAAACGGAACCAAAAATTGGTGATGGAGACCAAAAAGGAAGGAACAACTAAAATAGAAAATAGGACAACTGAAATTCAAACTAAAATATAAAATTGGAACAACTAAATTCCTACACTAAAAATATTATAATAACAATAACCTAACAATAAATGCCAAATTAAGGCACTATAGCTTTGTATAGCATGGAAACTACAAATGGAAAGTTTACTCAAAATAGAGAAAATAATTTTAAGAATGAATTATGGTAAAATAAAAACTCGAAAAGGCTATTGACTGAGATCAAATGAAGAGATATACAATAAAATTGAAGTCCTGGAAGTAACAATAAGGAAAAGACGATTAAAATTCTATGGACAAGGATCATAATGAACCTGTCTAGGCTGAATGAACAGATTTTCAATAAGCTGCTATGACTATTAAGATCAATGTGGCTATGGTAAACAAATGAAGGAAAAGTAAAATAAAAAAAAAACTCAACATTTCAGAAAAAGACTGCCTGGATCGAGAATAGTAGAGAAAGAGAATTTTTGAATTGAAGGTTTCTGTGGGTAAAAAAAGGAGTGCCAATAGAAGTATATGGACTGAAAAAAGGAGAGTCGAACACTCAGAAAGGAGAAAGAACTTCTGGAAGGAAGAAAGAAGGAAACTGATTAATGATATTTCATGGCCAATCAGCTTAAAATAAAAAAAAATATTTTGTATCAATGGAGTAAAAAGGAAATATCATTATTTACTTATGAGTACAGTTTAATGAGGCGATAAACGTTTGAATTAAGGAGAAGGTATTTTATTGCATTCTAAAATTCAGAAAATATTTTAAATAATTGAAAGCATGCTAAATAAAGATTTTTAAATGTATATAAAAAAGAAACTAGTTTCAAATACCTTCATCAGTGAAAACATCCTCTTCTTTTATATGTTCATTTATTGAATCCATAACATAACTGTGAAGTTGCCGAGCAAGACTTAATGGAAGATTCACATAAGTTGTTTCTCCTAAATTTAATTAAATGGTTAATAGGGATGAATTTTACTTGATACTATATTTAATAGTATAAGAAAGTTATTAAAAATTACCAATCATATTAGGCCGAAGAAGTCCACCAAATCTTGACTGCAGTTGAAGAATTAATTCCTTATCAAAGCTGAAAACAATGTCATCTTCAGGATCGGAAAGATCAGTTGCTTCATTCGCAAATTCTTTATTTAGATTTGGCTGGAAATCTTCATTGTCATCAGCAGTATTAACATTTTTATTTTTATGCTGAAAATAATTCTTCATTTTTTCAGATGAATAACAACTTTCATCAAGTACTATATTGTTTTGAATCGATTCTTTGATTTCTTGTAATTCCTTCTTGACAGGATGACGTGTTCTTTTTCTTCGTCTTGATACTTTAGTATTCTTATTATTCTGCAATAAATCTTTAGGACCAGTGGTAGAGTCATTATTTTCTGTTTCAGGAGATTCACTTGCCTCTTCACAGAAATCAATTGGTTCTAAAGATGTAAATAATTCAGACATCTCCTGGCCAGAATCTAAAAGTAGTCCAGCAGCCCAATCAATATCTTTGTGACACTTTTCAAAGAGTTCTTCCAGATTTTCCTTGGAGACCCTAGGAAACATCAAGGCTAATCTTTCAATTCCAGTACTTGTTTGAACATGATTTGTTTCAATGCTAGATGTCATTGTGCCTTTTTCTAGCATCAAAACAGATGACACACGAATATGCTCTGCTTGACTGCTAACAAAAGAATTATTTCCAACAAGTACATTAATTTTCACACCTTTACTAATACAGCCCCCATTTAAATTTCGCAAGATTTCAAAATCCTTATAATTGGTATTAGTAGCAACCTCAATACCAAGAGTGTTTCTTTTAAAAGAATTATAAGTTCTTTGAACTCTTGGTAAATCTACAGGTAACTCTTTAGGCAATTCCTTTTTGAAGTCCCAATCTCCTATATATTTAGGAGCTTCTGTAGGTGAATTTACACCAAAAGATGCTAGATTAAGGGAAGGATAAATTTTACCATCATTTTTTAAATGAGGGGAAGATGAATTACAACTATTAGCAAAAGAAGAAATTTCATTGGAGAAATCAGATTTATCAATGGCTTTATTGTCCTTAGATTTCATCTGACAAGAAAGGTTTTCACTCACATGAATTATTTCATGGGAGATATTAGTTGTTTTTTGACATGCAACATTCTGCTTTTCTTCTTGAGGCATATATTCAGAATGCTTATAATCATCTAAAGCTGGAGAATGCACCATTTCTTGACCAGATTCCAATAGGAGATCTACAGCCCAATCAATGTCAAACAAGGTTGTTCCAAACAATTCTAATAAATTTTCTTTAGGAACTTTTGGAAATAATTTATGCAAAGTATCAACACCATTATTGCCTCCAGTTGCCCCTTCTGACTCTTGATTCAAAATTGAAGGTTCTGTTTTATTCTTAGGTAATGAAAGAACTTCAGAAGTAAAACATGGACTATCGACAACATTACTGTGATGACTGAATAGTCCTTCTTGAGAAGGAACAATATTTTGAGGCATTTTACAATTTTTTTCTTCGTTTATATTAATTAAATCATTATTTAAATTCTGACAATCGAGTGAATTGAGTAACTGTGAATTTGTACTTTTAGTTTCAGAGCTCAAATTGGAATTGGAAATTAATTCAAAATTTGGGACATTTGAGGGATTCATGGATGTCAAAGTGCGAAAATCTCCACTCGCACCAATTGAAGTTTCAGTTTTATTAGGCTTATAAGACTGCAAGAAATCTGAAACATATTCCTCAAAAATAATAGCTTTATTATCTGACAGTGCTTGAAATTGTTCAATAGTCAGAATGTTTTTCATTTTTTCATGTTCTTTTTGGAAAATCACAAGGTTATTTTCTGAAATTAATACATATTCAAAATTATCGACTTCACAATTGGAGGACAATTCTTCAAAATCAGACTCATTCTGTGAATTTTCATCAGATAAACTGCTACTTTCCAACTCTTCAGACTCTCTTTCCTCTGAAGAACTATCATTTGAGCTCAACCCAGCTTGTAAAGTACTCTTAGAGTCATGCACAGAAAACTTGAATACCTGATTAACAGATGAAATAGGATCTTTTTCAAGATCCTGCAGCACTTCATCACCAATATCTATAGGCATATTTACCTCATATTGTTTTTGTTTTTGGAATGTTTGGTTCATTTTTAAGGAACTAACAAAGCTTTCAAATTGATCATTTATAATTGGCTTTGGTGTCATTGAAGTAATTGATTTAGATGAGTTGGGGTTCATTTTACTATCACAAGATGCAGAATTATGCATACTTTCTAAAGGAATACCAAGCATTCTAGAATGTTTTTTAGAAATAGGAGTTTCAATACCCGCCATTGAGCCTATTGGAGGAATCATGGGAGGTACATAACTAAGATGTAACTTTCTTAATATATCTTCTCCAGAGAGATTTGCTTCATACCGATCAAGCATTCTCCTTATGGTTTCTCTAGGAGCTGAATGTTTCGACTTTCTAAAGAGAATATTTTCATTGAAGAACCAAGGAGTTGGAGGTTCCAAAGTTTCAAGAATATAGCCATATTTAACAGCTATCTCAGCATACTCTTTCATCTCCCAGAGACAGGAATTGGTGTTGTCAACAAATATAGGGCTCCTCCCTTCATTAGCAGAAAGTTTAACTAATTTTTTATTCCATTCATGAGCTTCTTGAAGTAAATTAGCATAAAAAATATACCTCCCATCAGCCTGAACAAAATAATTATCAGTACAGAAAATATGATTCTGAGGGTTTTTAGCTCCTGCTTTCTGTAGAAGAGTGTTAGCATAAGTTGTCTTTCCACTCCCTGAGCAACCCCTTAATAGAACCATAACCTTTATGCCTTCTTTAATGTATTGAATTATTCTATCAGCTGTATCCTTAAAAAGCTTTATAATTTCATAGTTTTTAATGAGTTGGTTCCTTCGAGCTTGCCTACTCGAGGATGAACTAGGCAAATTATGAGAATTATCTTCCTGAACCCTTTTCATTAGATCACTCTTAGTTGGCTTTGTCACTTCATTCACTTTGGCCTTTTTCGGCTTCACTTTTGGAACAATAGGTTCTGATATACTTTCATCAGGAGGCTTATTGATTATCACCCAATCTGAATTTTGTTCATTACCATTTTTTTCCTTCTGTGTTTTACTTTTCTTTAGTGTTTTTGGAGCAGATTTAAACAAAGGAACCTTATTTTGGGTGTCTGTATTAGAAATTTCTTTGTTCCTACTGGATGTCTTATTTGAATTATTGTTCTGATTTTTTGGTTTTTTGTTTTCATTCTTTTTCTTTTTATCATTGTAAGACTGCAATTTTGAATGTAAAAATCTGAGACTTTTCTCCACTGAAAAAAAAAAAAAAAAATCTGTCAATTTTGTAAGCAATAGTTACTGTTTTAGTAGCTGTTACTTATTAATACTCAAATAAATGTAGTAAATTATCGCCACACATATAAAAATTTTTACCAATTGACATTAATAAATATCTAATATTTTGTTTCTCCTTAATTTTTCAATTGACCAAATTTTATTTATTTTTTTTTTTTTGTAATGAATTAGATAGAAATTGATATAATACAGAACTGGGGAAAATTTAACAATACATTCAATAATAAGGAAGATAATTTAATTTTGGAATATTCCAGACCCAGTTAGGAGAAATACTTTTTCCTCTTATATAGTAATAAGATTTTTATGAAAGTTCTTTCCTAAAAGGGGGGGGGGACCACTATTATCAACTTATTTCTTATATAAATAAAAACCTGCCTGTGTTCAGAGTAGGAATTCAACTACTGATAACCCTTGGGTCATGCTAGTACCTTTTGATTACTCTTAATAATTAATAAAAAGAGAACTGAGAAAAGTTCTCACAATGGCAGAAAAGAGATTTTTATTTGTCAATGATAGTTTAGTGAAGATAAACAATAAACTATTCAAATGGAGAGTTTTTTGGACCGAAGATATTATTATTAGATTTTTTTTTTTTTT
>KZ807642.1:209530-226501 GCA_000696205.2 Oncopeltus fasciatus | reverse complement strand
AGTGCGGGGAATTTAATAACTTATCAGACTTGTCTCGGTAGCATAAGTGGTAAATGCACCGGCCCGGATAGCAGGGGATCCAGGTTCGAGTCCTGGCTGGGACAGTTAGATTTTTTATTCTGTTCCCTTGCACTAAAAATTATCTAAATGATTTACAATATTATAATATAGAATTGCCATAATTAAATTTAATGTGATATCGAAAGTATGAATATAGTAAACTATGTAGAAGAATTCAGAAAACAATTAACCTCACATACCTATCATGAAGACGAGAGGGGACGTCCTGTCCTTAAGTTCACATATTCATGACTGAGGGGAACGGTTTTAAAATTTTTTTTTTTTAGGACACTGTGGGTGGTGGAAGTGTGGGGATAGGAGATGGTAGGTACAAAGGAAGAGAGGCCTGTTTCAAATGGGGCAATAAGAGGACAAAGAAGAAAGAAAGAAGGGTATTACTGTGGATAAGTAACTTTGGAACTAGGAAAAAATGTTTGACAGGTTTATTTTAAAGGAGGGCTAATGGTTTTTCAGAATGTTGAAAATGTTTGAATAAGTTGGAGAAATTTGTTCTATGTCCATTCTGTCATTGGCGGATATTTTTAAAAAACACATTTTTTAAAGTTGTATTTTTTGGATCTACCTTGACCGAATCCCAACTAAAATCATCTAAGGACTAACCTTTAGTGTAAAACAGGCCTCCTAGCACCAACAAAGCCTATTTTTCTTAGGATTATTCGTTACAGAGAGATACTCCATGGCACACAGAGAATACAGAAGAATAATACTATAAAACCGCTGGATCTAAACTAAACACAAAAATATATTATATATCAAAATTCTTATGAAGATTTTTTGTAATTAAAAATTTTTCCTACTCATTAACCTAAATAACACAAACTTACACAAAGCATATAACGATAAACTGCCATACATAGACAAACTTTTCCACATATATGCTTTTATGATAGATATAGATTTCTGCAGTCTGCTAACACAAGAGTAGCTAAAATAAAAAATAAAAACCCAAAGATCTTGGGATTAGTTCCAAACCAGTCTGGGAATTTGCGCTGTGGAGCAGTGTCGTTCTAAAGAATTTNACAGGTTTATTTTAAAGGAGGGCTAATGGTTTTTCAGAATGTTGAAAATGTTTGAATAAGTTGGAGAAATTTGTTCTATGTCCATTCTGTCATTGGCGGATATTTTTAAAAAACACATTTTTTAAAGTTGTATTTTTTGGATCTACCTTGACCGAACCCCAATTAAAAAAAAACATCTAACAATAAACTATAGTAAAGCTCATAATTTTTCATATTTTAATATAAATACTTCGTTTAATATAATATTTAATTGTTAATTTTAGAAAAAAACATTTTGTGAAGCAAGTAAGTAGATAAAATGCATGACTATTAAAAACCAGTATTTACTCCGTAATAATATTGCAGCAATCTTTTAAAATTGACTCAATTTAGAAGCAATCACCTTTCTTTTTCTTACACAACTAAACAAACCTTGTTAATTCCAAGTTCTGCTCAAACTAATGATCCTGAAATAGTGCACTAATGTAAAGTTATTTATTAGGTTAGCAATAATATTCCGTTTGTCACTGACTTAGGAAAATTAAAATATGTAAATTGAAGTGGCATTGATCTTTTGCCACTGGGTTTTCTCCCTAGCTGACATTACATCCTGATATTTATACTATCTAACAAATTGTAAAAATACTCAATAAAGGCATTTTGAAAAAAAAAATAAAATAAAATAAATAAAGGCAATTTTCATTTCAAAATGCAGAGACTAACACTTCTAGTCTCTACAGAATTTTTATTTTTACTTTCTTTTATTCAAATTAAACAAGAAATGGTAATTTAAGTTCTAACACATGCTCAGTTCTAACACACACATGCGTGCGCACACATATGCACAACGAATTAACATTTAAAAAATTAAAATGATACAAACTAGGCTTGTTGATTTTTTTTTTAAATTACATTATTTTGAGTTAATGATAAAATAATTTAATGTATTTAATTTTGTTTATATCACTACATATAAAATAATATTATTTGCATCTTTGTAAACAATAAGTATTGTGATACCATTTGCATATAGATACATTTCTACACCTTTTAGATACTCTGGCAGATCATTTATATACATTAAAAACAATTGTGGAACAATTATCAATCTTTAAGACTACTCTCATTACTAGAGACTTTGTGGATCTACTTTTTGGAATATTGTCAATTTTAGAGGTGTAACTCCGATATGAAAAATTCCAGAAGTTTTAGAAGTGGACCTCTAATTCCATATAGTTACAGTTTATACAAAATTACATTGTCCTCTACTCAGTTGAAAGCTTTAAATTATTAAACTCTAATAATAATAATAATCCATATATTTAAAAACATAACATTAATGAAAAATAATGAACTTGGTCACAAAATGGTTGAAATAATTCCTGTTAGTCATTGGAATAATAGAATGAATGTCATATTGGTGGTAATCATTATTCAACAATGAAATGTTTTAAAATACATGGATCTTTATGGAGAGGGTAGTAGTTGAAATGGTGGATACACATGAGAATATTTAAATTGTAAAAATAAAATTTTAAATATAAGGTGTCAGGTTAAACTAATTATTATTTTTTAAGTTATTACTAGTAAAATACATACATTATATAATTGAGGACTTATTCTCATTGGAATCCAATGAAGTTGAAATATATCTATATTGAATATTTTATATCTATATTGAATATTTATTTGCAATAAATATGCAAATAAAACCCATTTATAACAAATTAAAATATATTGTCTTAAGATTGGGTGTTTTCTAACCACTGACAAAAAATCTCAATGCTATTTAAAAGTATTATTGTCAATAATCATAAAAATACTTCTTTCAGGAATATTCATTCATCACCTATATTGAATTTGGTGCAGTTTTCTGTCCATTTTAAGTTATTGTTATTTATACTTAAAATGACTACTGAAAAATCAACTATTCGGTTATAAAATTCTGTTTTAAAAAATGCAGTACAAAAAACATATTAAAAATAAAGACACTAAACTGCATATTTAAGCTTCTTTGGTTAAACTGTTGGATGAGTTCATTAATGTCTGAAATGAGCCGAGAGGGATAGGGGGTTTAGAGAGAGGTATAAATTTTAAAGAAAATATCTTAATTATTGCTAGCATTAAGAAAAAATGTATATAGTTTGATTAAAATTTAATTTTCCAACATTTAAATTTATTATAAAATATATAAATAAAGGAAAAATTTAATAAGGCAACTTTGGGGTATTGTTAAAATATTAACAAAAAAATAAACCAAATTCCATATTTAGGATAAGAAGGAGTTAATTTTTAACAAACTACCATACTAATTCAAACTTCAGAAAGTAGAGAAAGTAAAATGAAAACATATATGTTATATGTTAATGAAGAGAAAAATTAATACGCATGCACTTGAGAAACTTTCCATTAACAAATAAATAGTTAAATAATTTTTAGACAACTCAGATAAACAGAACAAGTGTAGTCAATGACCATCTTTAATATTTAAGCACTTTGAAATGGGGCATGAACAGTGATTTCCCTAATTGAGACAATGACAATTTTATCTCGAACATACATTGTCAAATAAAAGCCAAAATAAAAGTAAGTGAATATATTCTAAGATGATATTGAAAGATTTTCAAGTATAAGCCAAGATAAAACAAAGTTAATGTAAACTACATAATATTAGAAGATCCCTTTAAGGCACAATGTAATGAATAAAATGACTTACGATCCCAGTTTTCTTCATTTAAAACATTTCTTATTAAGGTCTTGCTGATAACATTTGGAAAAACTTGTTGAATGTTATGAATAATGTTTTCTTGCACATCTCGAGGAAGGCTTTGTTTATTTGAAAAACTCATTCTGGCCAATCACTCCCTGCAAAATTACAACTTCTTTAAGTAAAATATAAAAATCACATTTTAGTTAATGAAAGTTAAACATGCTGCAAACTATTCCACAACTTATACTCTCTTAAAAAAAGCAAAAAAACTTGAATAAGCATTTCTTTTTACTAGATGCTCTATTAAAAATTTGTGTAAAAAATTAATTAAGCATATTTTATTAACTATAAACTATTTTATAACACATAATAATGGAGATTAGCACAGATTTCAATTTCTTTAAAAACTCCCACTCCTCATAGCCTAATTTCCAATATAAATTAATTAATAATAGATTAAACAAAATAAATGTAATACAATGCACTTTCCATTCTTCAAGAGAAGTATTTTTAGCTATTATCAAAAGAAAAATGTAGTAAAATCAATATATTCAAATGCTATGTTTCAGAAAAGGCAATAATTTTTTTAATTTAAAAAAGTTTTAAGGGTTAAAAATTAATTAAAATTTTATAAAATTATTCAAAACAAGAATTATGAATGTCAAATATGAAACATAATTTTGTTAGTTTATAATAATGAAAACTATAATTTTTAATAATATTAGAAGTGTAATGTTAACTCAAAATTAATTAATTTATAGTAAAAAAGGTAATATGACTTTAAATATTCAAATAGAATAAATAAATTTCAATAAATTAGTAAAGGGGCAAAATCCCAGGTAGAAACTTATAACACAGTTGTAGCTGCTTTAAAACATCAACCATTAAGTTAAACCCTTAGAGTTACTTAAGAAAATACATATAAAATCAAGTAACCGAATTACACAGGCCCAGCCTAAATCTAAATGTTCATTAATACCAGTTTTACGATTTTAACTCTACTATGTTACTTAAGAATGAAATTCAATAACATGCCCATTCAAATTTAGATAGTACTAACGACATGCTTTCTTCAATGTGACATGGGCTAGGGACAACCACATTATAGCAAGTGTTTTCCTGTTCTCTATGAACTGTCTGATTTTAGCAATTTCCCATGTTATTATCTAGAATAAAATGATTTAAAATTTATAACATGATATAAAAAAAAAAGTTTTAAATAAAATATTTAAAGTTCCCTCCTCCTCTCAGAATTTGATGTTTTTAAGGCTGTTTTTAGGATCTGAAAATTTATTTTTAAAAATGTTTGCTAGCTGAATACACTAACATACTTCCAAGGAAACTGCAGAATAGATTTTGATATGAAATTAGTAATTTTAAATCAATTTGGGCAGGCCTGGTGTATTTGAGATCTCATTTTTTTCTCTTAGTTTTATCACATCCCTATAGTTGAATGAGACAGAACTGGAAGAGCATAAAACAATCCTGTCATAAGAATGACCTTAGTAACTACATTCTTTTGGAACTAAAATGAGATGACATCCATAACCAAGTTACATTTATGCACTGATCAAGAACAATTTGCTCCACAACATATAATAACATTTCACTGATTTAAATTTGAATCAAGGAATAAAAAATTACTAAATATAAAAAAGAGATACCATATAAAACGAAGAAAAGGTAATCATTTCATATGAAAATGCTTAAAGATTTAAGACTAAAAAATGTTTGTTTTACAAAATTTAGAGATTATACTTAAACACTAAACATAACAAAAAGCTGCAATTTAATTTATGAATAAACAATAATACCGAATTTAAACATAAGTGTTTAAGACGCAATAAGTATATAAAATAGTCAATAGGAGTAGAACTCCAACAAAAAATGAAACTTACTTGACATAAATGTAATACTTTCAATGATGAACTTGTTACTAAATAACAAAGCATGGACTGGATAGAACTGATTCAAAAATAACACTTTCGAATTTGACACGAACCACAGACATCTCCAACATCCCGAACTAGAATGAAGGTTCCTACGATGCACTAGTCGTAACAAAACCTTCCCTGTGATTGCTACTTTTGTGACGTCATTTCACGTAACTGTTAACCCCCACCATGCTGACCAAGTATTACCTACCAATATTTGAAGATGGCTGGAAGTATTAGATGCTAAACAAACAGTACAGTTGTGTACAGGAGTAAGGTTTTTAATAGGAGGTTGTAGATCTGCAAGGTTTCTTTGTATTTTAGTGGAATTGTTTATTTTTGCTATATGAAATTTCCCATGAGTAACTTAACATTTAATATGCTTTGTTTTTTGGAATAGTATTTATTTTCTTAGTGCCGATAAGTAATGAGTGTTAAAATCATCTATGCTTCTTTCATTACTCAATTCTGTTAAAATAAGTATATTAAATTTATTTTGCTTTCCCAGTTGTAATTTATTCTAGACTGAAAAAAGTACAAAGTTACTATATAACTTTTTTATCTTTAGACTACTTCAATTAGGAAGACATTTCATATTTCTAACTCAGGTCATATGATTTTCATCTGTTCGAATCACAAGTTGGGAAACAAATCATTTCTTATTTTTTATTCCGATAGATCAGCATTATATTGTTGGTTATATTCATGGATATCTACATGCTGATTGACAATCCAAGTAGTAGTTTCTGCATATAATAATTAGTGAAAAGAACTATATTATTTGAATAAAAACATTCATTCATATTTTATACACAGATTACATCGGATAATATATATGTATTATTATGCAGATTATAAAATGCATGCATATTATACTCATATTCATTGATATTTTTCTGATTTGCTATCCTGCATCATTTAGTGCAAAATTTGGTCAACATTTTTTCCAGGTCAATCCCCTTGTAGATTTTGGCCAAAGATGTTTGTTTCAAATATTCATGTCTTATACCTCTATCGATAAGGAATTTAGTTGGGATCAAGAATATAATAATTATTTTGTCAAGAAAAATTCATGAGGTTTTTTTAATGAACGAAATGTCCAAAAACATTAAAATTTGTTTTTACAAAAACTATCTTATCTCTCCTGGTCTACAGAAAAATATTTCCCTAAAATTATTGATCTACTTATATTAGAGCATCAATGACCAAACTTTGTATGAATTGAAAAACTACTGATTCTTTGGTCAAAGTGAAATGAAAATATTTTCTTTGATGAACTTTTAGATTGAATAGGATAATCCAAAAAAAAAAAAAAAATTATTTCATGGTTCTAATTGTTATTCCATGATAGGAAATGTATTCTTTTATCAATAACTTTTTAAAACTGTTGAATAAATCAAATGAAATTATATCTTTTAATTAAGAAAGTCATTAAAATTTTTATCAGTAAAAATTAAAAATAAATAAATATAATTATTCTACTTAACCAATTCACTAAATTTAAATGCAGTGCTGAAAGAATATTTTAAATACAT
The DNA here is from genome assembly GCA_000696205.2 of Oncopeltus fasciatus. Classification (NCBI taxonomy): domain Eukaryota; kingdom Metazoa; phylum Arthropoda; class Insecta; order Hemiptera; family Lygaeidae; genus Oncopeltus; species Oncopeltus fasciatus. The sequence goes on along the minus strand of KZ807642.1, from coordinate 219,243 downwards.
TTTTAAAAATATTTTCAACCTCTCCCCCATCAAATATATTGGGGCCAACCCCTTACTTGACTTTCCTCATCAAAAAATTTAAAATATTATCAAATCTTCAATGTGTTTTTAAGAACTTGTCATATTCTTTTAACATTTTAATTAAAATTGAAAATTGAAATAAGCAATTTATTTTCATCCCTTCAACACATTTTTTAATTGGAAAAATATTCACAACTCCCACAAAATTTATTTAAGAACTATTTTGTTCTAGAATGTTTTTTATATGACCCCTAGAATGATTAGGCATGTTTGCATGAAAATATGAATCAATGATCTACAATGGTTCGGACTTAAGAATTTATTTTCTGGAAATTATCTAGAAAGGGCCAGGTGTTTGACAGATTCACTGATTTTTTTTTTTTTTTGGGAAGGGNACACACACACACACACACACACACACACACACACACACACACACACACACACACACACACACACACACACACACACACACACACACACACACACACACACACACACACACACACACACACACACACACACACACACACACACACACACACACACACACACACACACACACACACACACACACACACATATATATATATATATATATAAATATATATATATACACACACACACACACACACACACACACACACACACACACACACACATGTGTGCACATACGTGTGTGTGTGTTTCGGCATATACTTGATTAGAAGGGACGCCCAGCCTCCCTAATTCCTTAAAATTCTAAAACCCTTTAAAATTTACATAGTCATATTGTCAAAATTATTTAAAGAAAGGGTTAAATAAATGAAAAATGGTGACCAACCTCCACAATACAAAACATTTATTTCAGGATGCGGTTGGTCGAGGTGCACTCTCTCAAAACCTCTGGATATCTTAATCAATTATTATTTTTAAATATGAAAAAATATTAAGTTATGATATATCAACTAGATTGGGTTAGAAAATTTTATTTCCTAATATGCTTAAGGTCCCGCAAAATGTTCCTTTAAGCTCTTAAAAAATTATGAGTTTTTTCTGAAAAAAAATTCTCGAGCCTAAACCACTTGACATACTTGATTATTTTCAATATATAGATTTATTTGTCATAACTTCCATAACAGGTTCACTTTTTAAAGAATTTAAATATGAGTATTGGGGTGCACATTTTAAACTGAGGGGACACCTTGGTATTTTTGTATAGTATTTTTATGCAATACTCATGCATCAAACATTTTTCTGAAAATATTAAGAAAACATATAATGAATATGTTGAAATTTTGTGTTTAATACAGCCAAATGCTAATCCCACTTAATGACAAAATTGGAAAATCAACATGAGACAGATATTATTTACAAAATACAGTGTCTTTATTTCCCTAACTTTTACATAAGACAGCACTTCTAATTTTAAGTATAATAGTTTATCCTCATAAAACTTTTTGCTTAAATTAAAGTTGTTTAAAAGTAAAGCTCAAGATGATAAAGAAGCAACTGCTCAGGCCAAAACTAATAATTTATGTCACAAATTTCAGTTAAAAAATGTAACTGTAATAGTGAATGGAAAATGTGACTTAAAAAAAAGAAAATATAGAATAAAAGAAAATTTTTGAAATGCCAAAGCGCTTTGCAAGCAAAGCAATTTTATTTTATTTTAGTTTTTTGTAAATATGTTTCAAACACTAATATCTGTAACTATAATACATAAAAAGTAAGGTGCGAAACAAATTTTATCTCTTATAATAAGAACACTCAACAGTAGGAATAAGTGGGTCATAATCTAATAAAAAAATTATTAATATAGCAATATAAGTATTAATACCTTTAGTGATATTGACTGGAAAATTGATAAAAGGTGAGGAAAACTGAAGGGCCAAGTTTGTTGATAGACAATATTGGACAATGGCTACAAGTGTGGAGCAGCTACTTTACGTCACGCCACAAAAGTAGCAATCACGGGGAAGGTTTTGTTGGCTAAGTATGCTTTAAATAAACAACTCAAATGTTAATCAACAAGTGCTGCATATAATAGTTCTGTGAAAAACAGTAGTTAAGCGCTCCAAAGAGGACTCAATTGTAAAGATATTGTAGCCCAGTTGACTCATAAGTGCATACAGTGTGATCACTGAGTGAAAATCTAAGGGTAGATTAATCTTTAGTTCAAAAGGAGAGTTTTTTGACCGTAGATATTATTCTTAGATGATTTTAGTTGGGGTTCGATCTAGGTAGATCCAAAAAACATAAATTTAAAAAATGTATTTTTTAATAAAGGATTATATGCCAACGTTTCGGCTTACATTGTAAGCCATCTTCAGGGGTATCATGAAGATGGGAGAGGACGTCCTGTCTGTGACTGTGAAGTCAGTCATGGAAATGTGAACTTTGGGACAGGACGTCCCTGATAGTCATGATTTTTTTTAAATTTGTGTTTTTTGGACCTACCTTGACCAAACCCCAACTAAAATCATCTTAGAATAATATCTATGGTCAACAAACTCTCCTTTTGAACTAACACTTTATATGTAAAATCATATGAGATATGAACTAAGGACAAAACAAGANATACTCATTTTATATATATATATATATATATATATATACTGTGTAGGGGAGGGGGGTGCACGCGTCCTCCACTAAAAGAGTACATTATAACAGATTAATTGGTTACTGGAAAATATTCTAACAGTTGAATACTGTTTAATGGAGCTTCCATTATCTGATTGGATAAAATTCAACAGCCTGATTCTGAAATGTGAATTTTCGTACACAGCCATTGGTTACGCAGCAATAGAAATGAGAACGATGCATAAAACAGATATCTATACTACTACTTGAAGGACATAAAAAAATAACTTTTTTTTAAAATGGTAATAATTAAGAAAAGAAAAAAAAATTAAACTAGCATATATTTCGCTTGGTGGAGAAGCTGCCCAATGGCAGTACTCCTAAAGTACTATTTACAATATTTACAATTGTTTGTTTTATTGTTTTTTTTCAATTCTTATTGGGCCCTATATATACATTCTTTAGTTTAATCCTATCTGAAGTCTGTCCAAACTTCACTTGATTTTAGTAAATAGTTGGTATAGATAAATTATTTTTAAAATAAGTCATTAGCAGGCTTTCCAACGAGAAATCAAGTTATACACGTTTTTCCCGTGATGGAACTTTTTGAAAAGTTTCAATGGGTCTTTACCGGTCCTAAATTGTAGATATATATTTGGAGGTATTTCAGCTGTTTATTTTACCTATATGAATAATGGTGGGATTTATTCGAAAGTATGAGAAGGACGTTATAAAAAGAAAAAAGCTAAAGTGGCAGAATTAAAGTTATACGTTTTATTCACATTTTAGCAGATTTCACGTATGTATATCATTGATATATATGTATCATATGTTTGTATATGTTGTCTGTACATAGACCTTCAATTACAGTCGGGGCTTGCAGGTGATTCCCATTTTCATAAACTCAGTTTTATAGAGCGTAAACAGTTTTAAAAGGTATTGGAAACCTGCAGTTGGTTAACTTGAAAATTAAAGGAGCTAGGATATTTCAAAATCTCATTCTCTTTTCAGCCCTGAAGAAGCCATCACATGATGTGCAAAAGCTCGGCAAATATCAACAACTTGACACGGTCCAACCGGAAGAAGAAACGGTAAATATTTCAAAATCTGCTATTTGGAAGTCATATTTAGATGTTTCAACTTATTATCGAGGAGAAAAAGGAGATAATATTGCGAATTATAAATAATGCACTTACAGGAGATGTTTGTTAAACAGAGAGTGCATAGGGAAAGAGATTGGAACATCCCAAGAAGATTAAGGTCAAATCAATACCTCAGCATTCGAGGGATAGCCAGACAAGAAGTTCTCAGTGGGATAAGTTCACAGGTTCTGAAGCAAGAAAAATACGAGTATCACCCATACCATATCGATTTCCACCAAGCTTTATCTGAACATGATAAGATAGGGTAGGCGGCGATTTGGGTGACGAAATAATTATGAGGAACAGGCATTTTTCAGATGAATTTACATTTGTGAGTGGTGGAAGACACTGAGTAGACATAATTGCCACTGCTGGTCTAGCGTTGAACCCCATTGGATCCGTCAGACAGTTGGTGGTGAATGTATGGTGTGGAATACTTGGCAATAATATCGATGGGCATTGCATTTTTTATGGGCCTCTCAGCGTAGCTGATTATTCCAGATTCATCGAAGAGGAACTCCCACAGCTTCTTGAAGACGTACCTCTTCACAAAGGACTATTCTTGTGGTTTCAGCAAGACGGATGTCCTGCACACTCTTCGCAGCAAGCAAGAAGAGCTGTTTTGTTTTATTTGTCCGGGATGGACCAATTTCTCGCCTGCCCCGTCTGGTGCGGCACCAGTAATACACACATTAAAAAAATTCAGACATTTCAAAACGTACTCCGAATAGCTGTCAACGCCTCTTGGTTCATTAGGAACCAATAGCTGCATAGGGATTTGGGAATTTTATTATTTTGATTTCACATAGAAGAGTTAACTCCAGCAGCGGCTTCGAACTCGCCTGTACCAAGAAAATTTAACCTATCTATTTTTTTCCCCCTTTCAACTTTGTTACTTTTCATTTTTATTTTTATTTTGTGAAAAAATGAATGTTTTGGGCCAAAATAAAGTATTTTTCTCTAGAATGATATATATTAGGAGAGATATAGTCTTTCCTGTTTCAAATAACAGAATGGATTTGGATTTGAACATATTTTTCATTTGCGACCGGTTTCGGCGTCAATACACCATCTTCAGGGTCTATAGAGTGTCACAAAATACGGTTCTCCTCTCAGTATCCAAACAAGTCCTCTTGGGGGAGAGAACCGTATTTTGTGGCACTCTGTAGAGCATGAAGATGGTCTATTGACACCGGAACCTGTTGCGAATAAAATAAATGATATGAAACAGGAAAGACTCTATTTCTTTCGCCCTTAAGTGATCAATATTCATATAACCTCCAGAAAAAAAAAATAAAAAAAAAAAAAAGTATTTATCTTCTTCTGTGTTTTAACAGACTTTCGTAAAGGGAATAATTGAGATAGAAAAACCCTTAGAGTGGGGATTTTAATTTAAACCGAGATCTGAAGTAAAACCGCACTTTTGGGAACAGGATCTGTTCTAGTCCCTCAATCCTGGTGCTGCGGTTTGAAATGTGTGTTTGGAATAGGTTCAAAATAGGCTACCTGTAGATAGGTAAATAATCTAAAGGGTTATTATTATTTCTACCACCAATGAATATAGAACTCTCATACCTTATATTCTCCGTCTTCATTGGTTTCTGTATGACTGGAAAATTGATAAAAGGTGAGGAAAACTGAAGGGCCAAGTTTGTTGATAGACAATATTGGACAATGGCTACAAGTGTGGAGCAGCTACTTTACGTCACGCCACAAAAGTAGCAATCACGGGGAAGGTTTTGTTGGCTAAGTATGCTTTAAATAAACAACTCAAATGTTAATCAACAAGTGCTGCATATAATAGTTCTGTGAAAAACAGTAGTTAAGCGCTCCAAAGAGGACTCAATTGTAAAGATATTGTAGCCCAGTTGACTCATAAGTGCATACAGTGTGATCACTGAGTGAAAATCTAAGGGTAGATTAATCTTTAGTTCAAAAGGAGAGTTTTTTGACCGTAGATATTATTCTTAGATGATTTTAGTTGGGGTTCGATCTAGGTAGATCCAAAAAACATAAATTTAAAAAATGTATTTTTTAATNGCGAGCGCTTTCGGACATTGTCCATCTTCTGGCCGAATACATACGTTCACTGTCACGGTCCTCTTTTCAACCGTTGAATACGGACCGTGACAGTGAACGTATGTATTCGGCCAGAAGATGGACAATGTCCGAAAGCGCTCGCCAACGGGAGATGGTTTACGGAAACCAATGAAGACGGATAATAGAAGGTATGATAGTACCTGTAGATTGCACCTACTTTGTAACCCCAAATGGTTGAAAAGTAGTCAAAAAAATAAAAATAAAATCTAACTCTTTGATGATTTTGTGACTTCTCTCTGTTATAATATGATATAATTTATATCTCTATAATTTCTGTTGCCAATCTCATTTCGGATTTATATCTATAATGTTAAATAAAAATATGAAAAATGGTAAATGTTCATTTAAATTCTAGATGAAAGGAAGTTAATAAATGAAAGAAATAAGTTTGCATTAGTTGGTATTGGGAGAGGATCGGTGATGTAATCGTGTGCGAAACAAAGTCAGGTGCCGGGAAATCCCTGCTGTAATTAAACTGCGGTCTATCAGGTGGCGAGGCGAGATGTAGTCTGCGTTTTGTTTGGACGCCATGCTGGACACGATCCTAAATGACAATTTCACTAAAAAAAAAAAAAAGGAACAAGAAGAGGAATTTTAATCTTGTAATACATATGGAAAAGCAAATAACACATTAATAAATAAAAATTATAATTATTAAACCCATTTACATATAACAAAATATGAGTAATTATATAAATTGTTTTTAATCAATAATGATACATCTAGGTTTCATTTATTTTTAAATACTATCATTTACGTCTTTTTAATAATGTACCTAGCAAGGACATGACAATACAATGCTTTTGAAAAAATTATTTCATGTTAAAAAGTTTCTTCATATTTAAAATGNTGTGATATATATATATAAGTAAATTCATCTAACAAATGACTTTTACAAGGGCGTGACTGATCATCGTGTGATCATTTTGATATTTCAGATTATCCTAATGATAACAAAAACAGGGTAACGATGCTTTATAATAAATTACTAGGTAAAACAAAATCTATAAATAATGGTATAAGAATGTAAGGAATTGTTGGTTTAAGATATAAATTTTATCTCACAAAACGGAAGTCAAAGTTAACGAATTATCTAAAGGGGATAAGAAGAGCTTGATTAACAATAAAATATCATTTGAAGATTATAAAGAAGTATGAAATATGAACAATTTCTATTATGACTGATCGACATTAAAATATTCGTCTGCTAAGTTATATAAATAAAAATTACTATTTATTTCTGTAACTAATTTTATAATAACACAAGATCAAAACTTTTTGTCATTGCATGTTCAAATATATACTTAAATATATATAAGAATAGGAGGAAGAAAGAGTGTACTGAACACACAAAAAGAAAAATTACACAGAGTATAAATATTTTCTTTTTGTGTGTTCATTTCACACTTTCTTATTTATTATATATATCTCAGCCACGAGTGATTCGTTTTCTCTATATATACATTGAATTATATATATATATATAAAGAGAGACTCTCTTCACTCCTCATTGACGAAGGGCTAGAAATCCCCGAAAATATTACGCTTTAAAATTTTTCTTTTTGTGTGTTCACTACACTCTCTCCCACCAGTTCTTGGATTTGGATAAGTAGGCAACAGGTACTCAGATTACAATTTTAAAGTTGCCACCTTTCTTCTTAGGGTCACAGAGTAGCCAGAGTACCTGTTCCAAGGACTGTGCTAACCCGGATTACAGGCCATTCGGGGGATCCTATCCTTAATCGGGATTAGGAAGTATTCCTGGAAACGGCCCGGGATTCATAAAGCCTTTTAGCTGGGCATCCGAAATTACCTGGGATGAGAAGGAGTTCAAATTGCACACAAAGGGTGCCATGGTAGGGCATCGGATCCGCTTGAGTCTCTCAATCCTGGCGCTGTGGGTTCGTATCACGTCCAGGGCAAGCTTTTAAATAAAAGCCATGGATGTTTAGAATGGGATGGCAACCTGTAGATAGCCCCTCCCTCCATAACCCTAAGCAGCTGAAAAGGAGGAAAAAAATTTAAAAAAAAAAACCGGTGCAGACAATGCACTTTCCAAAAATCTACAATGGTGGTGTAACTTGGACACCTCAGAAATTAAGTTGGTTATTAAAATAAACATTGCAACGTACAAGAGACATTAGAAGAGAAAGAATAATAAGACATTTCAAAACACTTACTTAAATTTCATAATTTAGTAATTCATTAATGAGTATACAATCTACGGTACTTCGTATCTAGCCATAAACGAACTCCAGGTACGGCTTTTAATATATATATATAANNNGTTTGGTTGATGATATATATATATATTCAAAATTAACAGGGATTGTTGAGCAACTCTCTCCGACTCTATATTAATACTTTTATTTATGTCCTTAGGTGAACTAAACACTAGGAATGAGTCTTGAAATGTCGAAATATAAGCATTCCATTGAAAGAAATTCTAAGAAATTCGCTTAGTGCACACAGCCACCGCGACATACGACGATATCATGATATACCTATACAAGATATCATTTTTATAAGGAGGCTGCGTATACTATGTGAATTATATATGATTTTTGTCAATGGACAACAGTGCATTCAGTTTCATTCCTTTAATTTGAATATTAAAATATTTTTTTATTATGTATTAAAAACAATTTTTTATTCATACTTGACAATTCAAGCAAACCTTTCCTCCACAATAACAAAATAAGCCTACTAAATGCGGCAAGTTGAATTTAATTAACGAAAACAATTAATTTCCGCTAATAAACTGTAAAACCAATATTTCCGGTTCTGGTAAATGACCTTCTAATTTTAGTACCAATTACTTTGCAATAGTACAATTTCTTAAATATTTATGAAATCTGAAAATTAAAAAAAAAATCCTTTATTAAAAAATACATTTTTTAAATTTGTGTTTTTGGATCTACCTTGACCGAAACCCAACTAAAATCATCTTAGAAAAAAAAAAAAATCTTTGACGCGTTTTATTGAACTAAACTGAATATTACACCCCCTGCTTCAAATAATTAATTACTACTCGATCATGACATTTAATGTAATACCCCCCCCCCCCCAACTACTGTTCCGATTTTACTCAATAATTTTTTTTAATTTAAAAGCCACATGCAAAATTTAATTAAGGATAAAATTTAATTGTTGATTCTAGATTAATATTTTAAAATTTACGTTTCAGGTAAACCCACACTTGACTTTTAGATTTGGCTTTATAACTCCTAAAATATTTCTTTTATCAATAAAGAAATCTGTGTTGACTTTCATTTATCTTAACTAAGTATCACAACCGCTACATCGAAACAAAGTTTTTGTACCCGCACTTGACATTGCAGATAATAAAAACTAACATAGCTTTTCATTTTGCATTTTAATGTTCCATGAAGATTTTTAATGAAATTAAAAAAAAGAAAAAAAAAAAGGGAATATAAATTTTAGTGATAATAGTTTTTTGTGCCTAATTGGGGGGTAAATAGCGAAAAATATTTTCAAAAAATCTTTCATGAGAACGACCTCGACTAGCTGCGTTCCCTCGGATTCCGCTAAAAAGACGAATGCTGTCTTACTCAAGACTATATAACATATGAGGAAATGTCAGGTGACCGGAACTTGTGTGACTCACCCTATTCCCAACTCGTTGTGTTGTTCACAGAGTGATATTTGTTGAATGCACGTAAGCAAACAAATTTTAGTAATTGAATAACAAGAGTTATTGTTGATAAACACTTCTAATTGTTGGAGAGCTTCTAAATGGTTTCTCTTGGGGATATCAATCTATTCAACTAGATACGATGACGCGACTTTGAGATTTATATATAGGATATATATATATATATATATATATATATATATATATATATATACATATATATATATATATAT
>KZ807642.1:172010-183097 GCA_000696205.2 Oncopeltus fasciatus | reverse complement strand
TATAGAAAATGAAACACTCGCGGCTGCGATATAGAGTAATCAAGAACAGGTGGGATATAAAGTACTGGGAAAACACAAAAAGAAAAAATCACAAATAGTAAAATTTTAATTTTAATGAGGAAAGGGGAAGGCGATTGGGTTTTTCCTAATCTTCCTATTTTTGGCAATTGATGTTAGCTTTTCTAGTGGCTTTGAGGATTTGGATATAGGCGCACTCTCTCTTCCTCAGTAGCAAATCTGAAGCCGCGTCGGGAAGTGTTCAATCACTTGAACGTGGAAAACGTCATTGAAACTCATTGAATGACTCTGACCATACCTTGATATGGGAAGAGGAGACAGGTGTCATTAATTCGGAGATTTAGGGTTGTAGTCCAGTAAAAAGCAGGACTTAAGTTCCATTGAAGTAGGTATAAACAAATATTGTACTACTTGTGATTTTTTCTTTATTGTCTTCACTGTACTCTATATCCCACCAATTCTTGATTACTACACATCGCAGCCACTAGTGTTTAATTTTCTACATATACGTTATATATATATATATATATATATATATATATATATATATATATATATATATATATATATATATATATATATATATATANTATATATATTTATATTACAAGGAGGATTGGACCCTTTTCTTCACCTCTGGCCAAACCTGAGCGTGATATTGAGGATATCCGAAGATGAATAGCCTTGAAGTGGCCGAATGAGAGGAAGGGGTGAGGGGGTGTGAATGTGTATAAGTAAATAGAAAGTTTTTGATATGGCCCACTGTTCCGTTATCACCCGATAAGCCACCCCCAGGTCGAGGGGTGAAGACTGCCCGCTGCTGAACACCCTGACCTCCCCTATTGTCTGGGGCCTGACAGATGTGCTCTCACCCCACATTTTATAGCACATCTCCGACTAACTCTCCCGGCCCACTATTTTTTCCCTATATCAACAGCAGTGGTATGTGAGAAATTGACTCACACTTGAAATTAATAACTTATCGATGATGAAAAAATTTGGTTTTTTTTAATTTTTTCTTTTACATATTTAACCATTAGCAAAATAAGAAGGGCTAATCTACAAACTATATAAATAAATAACTTAATTCGATTGTAAGAAATTACTTTGATCATTTCCTATTATGCAAAATAAATTAAAAATATGGCCTATTCTAAATTTTTTACTTTTATGTATGCATATATNTCGCTACTAAAAAGAAATAAGTATTTCACTCAATTGCTGTGGGCTTGTTCCTCGGTGATATTCCTCGAAACTACGTCAACGTCTTCAGGTTGGCTACATCTTTAACTGTGACCAGTTTGGTAACAACTGAACACTTTTAATTACTTCAAAAGAAACAATTGCAGAGAGCTAACAAAACACGTCCTCTCTCTACAATGACTGCTGTCGAACTTCAAAAATTATCTGTTTTTTTTGTTGGGATTCGGCCAAGGTATATCCAAAAAAATATTAATTTAAAAAAAGTTTATTTAAAAAAAAAAATTAACTGTCGACGTTTTGGCTTACATTGTAAGCCATCTTCAGGTCTATCATGAAGACGAGAGAGACGTCCTGTCCTTAAGTTCCCATTTTCATGACTGAAAATTACTATGTAAGTCGAAACGTCGGCAGATGATAAATAAAAAAAATACACTTGATATTTTTTTGGATCTACCTTTACCGAACCCCCCCCCAAAAAAATAAAAAACATAATAATAATATCTACGGTCAAAAAACTCTCCATCTGAACGTCAGAAAATTTCGTTTCACACTTATTTTGTAATATTAATTATAACAAAGATATTCAGATTCAAAATTTTGGTTTCTTTTAGACACTTTCTCCCATCCGCATTTTACCCAAAAGAGAATTTATACAGCAGTTTGTAAGGATACTCATAAGTACCTGATTTGGTTCGTATATATTAAAACTAAGAGAGACTGACCAACCCCCCAAAGGGCGATTTCCTTTATATTTGATTCTTGTAAAAATATTTTGCAAATAATATTTAATTAATTTATATTATGATATTTAATATTTTAGCAATATGCTAATAATAACTAAGATATTAAGATTTTCAAATATGATCTTCCTTTAATTCCCTCTCTCATTCATATTCACTTATTCAGCAGTTGGAAAAATAAACTTATATACCGACTTTAGTTTATTTTTCTTAAAAACTGCGAAAGGTAACAGGCGAATATATATATATATATAAACTAAGCGAATCTTCCATACACTACTTGATGAATATTTGTACTTCCCATGTTATGCAATCTCCCATACCTATGGAATTTTCTTTTTATCAATCAAAATCTGTTTATTAACCTAACTCCTAATGGTTAAATTTAGCTGCGTAGCTTCTTAAATATTTATTATATCAAAAGACAATTACTGCGTTAAGTTTCATTGCAGTAAACAAAATATTACGCCCGCTGCATTAAAAAAAGATTTCTATGTATACTCAGTATTTCAGTTGATTTCCCATTCATGTTTGTCCTACTCCACTCAATAATGGAGTTTTACATTTACTTTTAACTTATTTAAGAAAAATAACAAATTTAAGGCTATGAACTGTATAATTCAAATAAATGGTACATCCTCAAATATTTCGTTTATCAACAAACAAATTTGAAAGTTTATTGCTCTTAACCAAAATTACTATGAAAAATTTAATATTAAAAAAAAAAAGGAAATATAAAAATGTGAAAATCGGACAAATAAGACTAACAGGTAAGACCAATAAAATATTAGCACTATTCTGTATGGTTGTAAGTTCGCCATTTATGCAAATAACAATAAAGCTAGGCACATGTTACTAAACTAATATGAGTAGAGCTTTATCTAAAACTTTCAATTTGATATAAAATATTTTAAATATTTAAGTACCCGGTATATAGTAACGTTTTAGTAACTTCCATCACATTTAATACTCTCTCCATTCATCGAAACTAGTCCTCCTATCAGTTTAGCAAGTTTTATCCGAGAGTGAAACATGTTAATTGTCCAAAGGCCTCAAAAGATACTAGTCACTAGAAATATTTTTTTATTTCAGCTTCATTTTCACATGTGGGAACAGTGATAAATCACAGAGAGGGTGTTAACTGAAAAATTTTCAGTCAATAGTGGCCAAATATTCGGTGTAGGGGGATATTTTAGAATTTATTTTCGAGTGTTGGGCAATATTTTAAAAATATTGAGAGTGAATTTCCTTATTTAGTCTTTTCATTTAAGATCTTTGAAGTTATTTCAGTTACATAAAAGTTTAATAGGTGCAAAATGTAATTCTCAAACATTATTACGAAAAATACTCACGATTGTAACTACCAATCTATTGTCGCATTCCTTCTATTCAAAATTTAGTGGTTATATTTAAAATTTTTAATTTGTTCGGCTTGTAAATTAAATTTTTTTCAATTATTCATTTTTATTTATATTTTTAATGAAATGAGGGAAATCTGCTTAGATTACTGACGGACATTTTAGCATTGATATGAATTTAAATTTTACCGCACACTCGCTTGTATGGATTTTTTAAATGAATTTTAAACTTTTATAATAGTTGATAAGGGGAAAAAAAATTGAAGTATGTTTATAAGATCAACATCTGGGAAATTAAAACTTGAAAAAACAAAAACAAATTGCCGTAGGCTTAAAGAGAAGAGGGTATTTATCTACTCCTCCCACCACTTTATTGAACTTGAAAGCAAGCTAGGTTTTGCTTGTTTAAATGGGATTTTCTCTGTCTTGTTGGGATTTTAAAGCCGGACCTGGAGCTGGGGCAGTTTCCTGATCGCTCATCAGGGAACTGATTGCGTTTAAAAGTTTAACTCGAGATCAAAGGGAAGTTTAAATGGGATCTTTAGAGTAGGGAATTTTAATTTTCTTCTGTGTGAAAGTTGTATTTCCGCTCCTGGAGAGAGAGAGATCTCTGTAAACTAATTGAACCCCTATCAGAGCTGGTGTCGACATAATTCTTTAACTGCCTTTGCCGCTCAAACCCCCACTAATTTAATTAAACTAAAATCATTAAAAAAAAATATTCAATATTTTACAGATTTGAAAAGGGATATTCTAAAATATTACAATAATATAATAATAATGTTGTTCACGTAGGCTTCCATGGTCCTCAAACATATTTACCATACTTCTTCCGGGTTCAACCGTGTCTTGGAGTTTTTAGGTGCCAAGCTTTCGCACATCGTGGGATGGCTTCTTCAAGGCTGAATGGAGAATGAGGAATATAATATTCCTTTTTTGGATAGTCTTTATAGTTTATATAATGTCAAGTTAATATAAAGGGGCGCCGGGATAGCTCAGGGGATCCGTACGGGTCTCGCAATCCTGACGTCGCGGGTTCAAATCCCGCCCAGGTCAATCTTTTATTTATAATATATAGAAGGTTGTCCTGAGCCATGGGTGTTTAAAATAGGGTGGCAACCTGTAGATAGCCCCTCCCTCCAATGACCCTTAGTGGTTGCAAGGGAGGCTAACACAGAAAAAAAAAAAAAAAAAAAAAAAGTTAATATAAATTTATCCAGTTGTCGTAACTTTTGAAACTTCTAAAGGTACATGGCATTTAATTCTTTTTTTTTTTTTCAAGCAGGATTTTGTAGTGAAATCAATCTAGTCAAGCTAGTACAATGACTTTTATCTGAAAAATTTTAACATACCTCCACTGATCTCATCTAAGGAGAATCTAAAAATAAGATAAGCTTAAAATTATATGTATATTGATATGTGCTTGAACACAAATAATGAAACCAAATTCGGTATTTAATCTTCTTTTTTCAAACCGTTAGATGAGTTTGTCAATAAAGTCGTAAAGGAATGGAGGGTTCCAGGCTAGCTCAGGGGATCCGTATGGGTCTCGCAATCCTGACGCCGCGGGTTCAAATCCCGCCCAGGTCAATCTTTTATTTATAATATAGAAGCTTGTCCTGAGCCATGGGTGTTTAGAATGGGGTGGCAACCTGTAGATAGCCCCTCCCTCCAATGACCCTTAGTGGTTGCAAGGGAGGCTAACCCNTGTGGAAATCTGCTGGAAGCATTAAGAAGAAGTTATATGAGTTTTAAAATTTAAAGATTTTTCAATATTATTTAATAATTTCATGTGCATTGCTTTACAATATATATATATATATATATATATATATATATATAAAATATGTAAAGTTTAAGTTTATAGCTTTATATATGCATGTATTTCGAATGTTGTACGGATCCTCTAATTTCAAAATACCAAGCAAGCTGTTTATATTGAGCACAGCTCTTGCATAATGGACTTTATATTTTATTTATGGAAATACAAATGTTTATAGAGATTTTTACACGGATTTATTTATTTGTCATTGTAAGAGCTTAGTTTTTTGTGGGTAAAGCTCAATGTTTCACACTCTTGACTGTAGTTTGAGGCAACACAAAATTCTATTAATTAAACAATATGAATAGCCTGACCCATGGTTATATAGAGAAAATATTTATTACTCACTTTCCTTAGGTAATGTGCTAATGTCTGTTATCTTAGTACATACATCAGAATATAACTGATTGTGTAGTTAATCCCTAAAGGAATTACACAAGTGAGCCGGTGATTATTATCTGTGTAGAGGCATATTACAAAAACACAGGACCTCTCATTTAATTTAGTCAATGTATCCTGCAAGAATCTCAAAACTCAACCCATAAATATTCAAGAGGACTCAAGTTTTCTTTAATCCAAGCCCTTAAGCTCCTGTAATTTTTAACTCCTTTTGCATTTTAAGTTTTATTGATAATTTGTGCTAACTCATTTTTTTTTTCAATAACATTTTTATTTTTTACTTTTGTCGCTTATTTATTTTCTTAATTCAGGCATGTTTAAAACTAAATGAAATCGCCCGTAGAATTGTTTTACTTTATTATTTTATTCATGATTTATATAGTTATTCATATTGTATGGTAAATTATTCCCCGCAATATTAGGGACTACGAGTATGCAGGGATCGGTGACTGTGAAATTTAGTTTTGTGACGTCAATAGGCATTACCTTTTGACTGTTTTCTACTTATTGCAATGACGAAATTCATGTTCTAAAAATAGAAAAATAAAATATGGGGAATAAGCAATTGTATTGTTATTGTATAAAATAAATACGGGTCAATAACAATTTAAGAACAAAGATAAATCAAAGTTAATTTATTATAATATCTCTTAATAATTACTGATAATTATAGTATCCACTGGGCTTAATAACTAATAAATAAATAGAAAATATAAATTACTTACAGCTAATAAAAATTTATACAAATGAATTAAATGTGCTTTTTTATAAAGAGGCCTCAAGATAATTTGCTAATTACCGTCACTTATAATTTCACAGTTACCGGCACTGAAGAGGCTACGACCAACCCTCTGAGGCACGCGATGTGACATGGAATCTCTGCCACCGAGTAACACGTACTTATCATTGACGCAGAAGGCCTCAGGTCAGCTGATTTTATAACTTCGTAGAAGGGTCCAGGACGGCCTTGAACATTCTAATAGCGATTTATAAGTAACTCTAATTACTTTCTCTGAAGAATAAAAAGCAGGTGGCATCCATCATTCGGCCCCTTCCCGTACTGGTCTGGTCATCTTGTCACATACTTCTCTAGCCTTTAACAGTATAATGAAATCATCAAACAAAGGAAGTTGGCTCTTTTCTCCCAATTTCTCGTTAGTACTATTTAGTTTTATCAGAATAATCCTTCACAGCTTTAAAATTAAAGTTTAAGAAAGAATATTGAATTATTAAGGTGTACAGAAAATTGATTAGTTAATAGTCCTCAAATGATATAATACAGTAACAATAAATTAGGTTGTTTACAAATTAAAACGACTTTACATTTAGAACAATGATTTAAGTTGCCTGCCGCCAGTGTATCTCTTTTCTTTTTTCACTATTTATAATCCAAATACTAATAACTAATACTAAATTACATAAAAGCTTTGATATTAAAGTAAACAATGAATTTTAGCATTTGTAAAATAAATTTACAAAAGCAAAAAATATGATCTCATTATCTCCCTCTATGAATCCTTCTTTTATAATTAAAAAATATACTTAATATATCCTGCATATTCCTTTTGTCGTTCAACATTGCCCCTTAATATATAATGACTATCTTCATTATTAGATGTTTTTTTGCTAGGGTTTGGTCAAGGTAGATCCAAAAAGATGCAAATTTAAAAAAAATGTGTATTTTTTAAATTATCTGCCAATGTTTCGGCTTACATTATAAGCCATCTTCAGGGCTAACTTGAAGGGGAGAGGAGACGTCCTGTCCCTCAGATCCCATTTTCATGACTAAGCTCCTGAGAGACACGACGTCCCCTGTCCCCTTCATGATAGTCCTGAAGATGGATTACAATGTAAGCCGAAACAATGGCAGATACTGTAAAAAATACACATTTTTAAAAATATTGCATCTTTTTGGATCTTCCATGGCCGAACCCCAACAAAAGACATTTAATAATTATCTCTACGGTCAAAAACTCTCTTTTTGACTATCTTCTTTTCCCGACCTTTTATTTTCACATTTTCTACCTCCATTTTAATTATTGGATGTTTCATTCCTGTATTCTACTCTCTGCTTTTGATATCCTCTTTCTCTCCTTCCATTTTGTCTCTCTTTTTCTGAATTGTTCCTACTACTTCCATTCGACTTCCCACTCTTTCTTCTACCACCACTCTCTTCTAATTTTCACCTTCCTTATAGCATAGAAATAAAATTATGTTAATATTACGAAAACGGAATATTTGTATTTTTACTAGATTTCCTTCTAGATATTAGGGTTCGTCGCCTTTTTGAAACACCTAAAACTTTATATATTCTCATCTGAATAATGACCTTAATTTTTTAGTTTTTCTTAATGAAATTGGTTATGTTGCTTTAAAGTTTAAGTTGGGAAGGTTAACCTAAAATTTCAAGTTCGCTTAAAAAAAAATGTTGAGCGAACGTACCTGCTTCTCATTGAAACCTTTCATAACTCCAAGTTTTTCTCTTGCCTCAATTTTGTCTTGCATTTCTCTCTCTCCCTCCCACTCTTTCCTCCAATCGCTCTCCTTTTAGCAGATCCCCCTCCCCCCCCCCCAAAAAAATCAAGCTATTCACACACTTCTTCGTCTCGTCTTTACTTTCTTCTTCCTTGCTCGCATTATTTTGAAGCTTCAATTTTATAACACACAAGGTTCGGGATTTATCAATTGCTTAAATACGACAATTTCGTCGATTTTCTTAACTTCTATCACTAATATTGTAAAAGCATGATTCTTCAAAACATTCAAGTTATGATTGAATTAAATAGAATCATTTTCTGAGTAGTATTGGTGTGGGTTTCAACTAACCCACAACTTGGCAGCCGAATCCCACGCCTTGGGATCCTGCATATTTATTGGAGTATTATAAAGTTGTCCGATGTCCTCTACGTCCTGGCCGACTAGTCTTCAATTAAAGTTAGAGAGGGATTACAGATCTACAGGCCTGATAAGGAAAGGGTCCTTTCAATATGGTTGGATCAAAACTGGGGTGTTATGGATTACTTAAAATTGGTTAACTCAACTATATAAGTAATAAAAATAAAGGAGTGTAAATGGGAAAAAAAAAAGTCCGTTTTTCTACCAAATATTTGTTTTATTACATCTTTGATATACACATTGAAATTCATCTCAAACTGTAGTCTATATTGTTTTCTACCATCAAAAGTTATCTGCAAGCTATTTGCTCGACGCTAGTATCATTCCTTGAGAAGGCCGACAAAGAATTTTTGGACCGCAATTTCAACTTTTTCAAATTTTTTCCATTGAATAAAGTTGTCCATGGATGGAAAGAAGTAGTAATCCAATGGTGTGAGATCTGGACCATATGGTGGATGAGGCAAGAGTTCGAACCCATGAAATTCTTTAAACTTTTAACAATTTTAAGTGCAAGGGAACAGAATAAAAAATCTAACTGTCCCTGCACAGGACTCGAACCTGGATCTCCTGCTATCCGAGCCGGTGCATTTACCATTTATGCTACCAGGACAAGTCTTATAAGTTATTTAAGCATAAGACGATATATTCGTCGGCCTCGGAGGTTAGACTCTAGACACAAGTGCGGGGAATTTAATAACTTATCAGACTTGTCCTGGTAGCATAAATGGTAAATGCACCGGCCCGGATAGCAGGAGAGCCAGGTACGAGTGCTGGCTGGGACAGTTAGATTTTTTATTCTGTTCCCTTGCACTAAAAATTATCTAAATTTACGTGGGATCAAATACCACAAAAAATAATATTTATAAAATTAAAATCTTTAAACTTTTCTTTGGCTCAATGGGAAATGTGAAGACGAGCTATTATCTCGTTGTTATAAAACTCCTTTTCGGTTGTCCAAAGCAAGATAACACAAAGAAAACAATGTTCCAAGTTGTTTGCAGCAGACTTCAGAATTCATAGCGCATCCGTCAGGAACAAATTGGTGATGAATAACACCTTCAAGATAAAAAACAAAACAAAAAAAAAACCCGCTAAAAACATGACATTTTTATTCAAATTGACCCAACTTGATTGGGTTGCAGCAATAGGAAAAGCAGTTTGACAGCAACCAGAAACAAGAAGTAACAAAATTTTACAATTTGACCTCACATAAACCTCTCTCTTTCCCCACCAAATTTTAACTTATAAGATCAGTATTTCAAGAATCAGCGATGAAAAACGTAAATACCAAATTTGGTTTATTTTTTTTTTTTTAAATACAATGAATGGGTGGTCCTTGTTGTTCATATATTAAGAAATTAATTTGATATTTAGGTTTTTCATAACTAAATTTCCCTTTAAATAATTTATATTTTTTTGAAATCGGATGGGGGGTTTAGAGGAAAACTAAAATGTAAAATATTTATGCCTTCAATTGTGTTATTTAAGTTACGAAAGGGTTAATTGAGAATTATTGGTATTAAACGTTCTTTTCTGATGATTGTGTTCTATTTTCAACAATATATATATATTTTTTTTTTACAGAAAACGCTTGTTAAAAAAGAAATTTAAGAATGTAACTAGGATGGGTGAGTGCCTCCCCAACTTTTCCTTTTCGGCCAGTCTGTAGCAAAATTTTGTTTTCAAAACATTTACGTTCACTGCTCTCTTTGGCTTTTTACTTATATTTTACTTACATAAGGAATAATATATAAATTAACTTTTATTTATATAAATCTTTTACGACTCCTAAGAAATCTGCTTAGATTATGGAGCTCTTGCGTGATGAACTTATTTATAAACTCCCCTCAAACTCGCTCAATTTTAGTACTAAACACATCATCTCATTGTTAGTTGAAAGAAAAAAGTAGTCCAATATCAAATGCTATTTAAAAAAAAATATTAATTATAAAACAAATTATTTAAGATAATATGGTTTCATCTGCGAATTGAACCTATGATCCTGGTTTGTTACATTCAAAATGTAATGAGTGCTTATTTTAAATGAACAAATTGCAACAATTTTAGCAAGTGAACTTATATATTATGTCCACGTGCTCTCTATTTATGAATATATCAAACCCCCCCCCCCAAAAAAAAATGAAAAATAAAAACAACAAAAATCATATCCACCTATTTCAAATTTCATTTAGGCTGTGTTGAAACTGAATTTAAAGATAAGACAGAACTTTCTATCGCAATTTCGCATTTCAAAATCAATAAACATTTAAGAAAAAACAAAGAAAAAGAAATTCGAATGAACTTTTTTTGGGGCATTAAAGAGAATAAAGCGGAGTAGATTGCTTGTTAGCGGTTCAGCGATGAGGAAGTACCTTACTCGTCAAAACTTCTGAAAAAGGAAAGTAATTCTGAAAAGTTTTAACTTCTACTTTTGTGGTTTTTCTTTATCCTTCTACCAGGATGTTGATTCCTGGCCAATCAACATATAATTAGACATTTCCGATGGCGCCTGAGGCTTAAATTAATCTCTAAATATTTTATTTTGGTTGTGGTTTTTTATCCCACGTAAATTATAAATAATTCATGAGAGGGAACAGAATAAAAAAATCTATCTGTCCTCGCCAGGAATCGAACCTGGATCTCCTGCTATCC
>KZ807642.1:158814-169289 GCA_000696205.2 Oncopeltus fasciatus | reverse complement strand
CTATATATATACATATATGTGTGTGTATGTGTGTGAGTGTGTGTATTAAATATTTGAAAAAAAATATCTTCATAGTATTACTACATACGAAACTATAAGTTTCGTTTTTTAATGGGAAATCAGATAAAATGAGTAATTACAATACGTATGTGTGTTTGTGAACGTATACTTGTGTGTGTTTTTGTAATAACTATTTTACCTCAAATTCTTTTCTTTATCTAAATAAAACTTGGCCTGATGCCCTTACACAACGAAAAGTAGAAAGCTGCAAACAAGTAAAATCAGAGATTTACAGTGTCAAAATCACTTATTAAATTCAACTAATTTGAATTTTTTATAGTATTTTTAAAATAGTACAGTAAAATTTATTCATTATACACTATAATAAAAGTATTATGTGTTTAACTTAATTAAAAATTTAAAAGATTCAAAATCAGAAACAATATTTATTTATTTAAAAAATAAATCGGTATATGATAAATTTAAAAATATAAACATTATGTGCTCTAAAGTTGACTCTAAACTGGCCTGGAAGATTGGAGTTAGTCCTCACCAGTTATTGTTACATTCGTAAGCTTCTTTCTAAACATGAGTTTTTCGTAAAAATATTATAGAACATTATCGTAAGAAGAATTACATTTTATACCTACTATATTCTATAAACTTTTTCGTACCTCAATTAACAATGAATGTATTAAAATTATAAATTTTGGTATACCATGTCCTACCCCCCTCATTCTTTTTTTCATTAGATTTCAACCAAAAATTAAAAAAAAATTAAGGGCTTACAATAAGCGGTGTGTTGAACAAATAATTTATATATTCTGTTTATGCCATCCTCTTGGATACCCCTAGCCAACTCCTATTATGCTCAAAAACTATAAAGTTCATTTCACTTGTTAGGTCAAACTGGGTTATGACCTCTTCCTTTCTTCCGATTTCCGAAGAATTGTAACCTCCTCTTATTGATGGATCCGTGAACTGGAACATGTTCCAAAAATCTGCTGGAAGAATCCCTTGAACACGGACTTCCCCATAACGGATTATTTTGATGATAGTTTATAGGCCTTTTCTAACTGCATTTCAAGGTGCATTTGGAAAGCAAATCCGGACCCTAAGTTCACCTACCCTGCTTCGAAGTATATCTTTCGAAGCATATTTGACTAATCTCTCAGCAGGATATAGTACTCTATGGACTGAATCGCGTAATTTTAAGTTTTCCGAACATTTTTCCCCCTCGCGTCTAGACAATGGATCCTCTAATCCGAAAGAGGCAGGATTGTTTAGTCAACACCCGAAAGAAACATTTACAACTCATTCGGACCCTAATAACTTGTCAAATAGTAAGGAGGTCAATATATTTCTCGATACTTCATTATCAATGTCTAAGTCACCCAAGATAGTAACTCATTCCGGGGTAGAGAATTTAGTTTCCTGGCTGCCTAAGTACAAAGCACCTGGCTAGAACCTGATTTGTGGCCAAATTCTCTAAAAACTCTGATGGAAAGGAGTTGTAGTAGTAGTAGTAGATCATTGAAGGGCAATCAACTTCTAGGTTATTACGCCCTATAAATACCCTTTAATATGTTTACTATAAATTAGTTAATAAAAGACAGGAATCAGGATTATTTCGACCACTATAATAACCTAAATTAATGGTTTAATAAATTATAATAAATAAATTATTATTAACTAAAATAATAAATAATATCTCATTCTTTAATTTAGATTTTCCAGGCTATACCTGCTTTTTTAAGAAAGTTTAACAGCCCATCCACTGTAGAGGGGTTGTTCCCAAGGCACTCCGCCATATTTCTTCCAATGCCTTCCCTAGTGAAGTAATTCTGATAAACTGGGCAAACCTCTATGATGTGCTGGATTGTTAGGTGAACTTGGCAGGTATTACACTTAGGCGGCAGATCTTTGTTAATTAGGTGTATATGAGTAAGGTTCGTGTGACCTATCCGCATACGGGTCAGTATTACCTCTTCTCTTCTATTCCCACGGATGGAGGTGTTCCATTCTTTTGTAGTGTTTTTTATACTCCGCAGTTTGTTGTGTGCTGGTTCTAGCATCCATGCATTTTCCCAGTCTTGGAGTGCCATTTTAAGGAAGTGAGTTGTATTATTAACGTATCTTTACACTTGTATTTTCAGAACAACCCATTTGCACCCCTCCAGAAATATTGTATTATTCCTCAAATCTGGAAAGCTTAGTCATACTCCCTCATCCTATCGATCAATTAGTTTCTTTCCCCTACTCTTCAAAATCCAAAATCTTGGATATAATTATAATAAAATAAATGATAAAGCCTGTCTTTAATTCCTTAAATATGCTCCTCAATGATAAATTTGATTTAAATTCTCAGCATAAAACTATATAGTAAGTGTTTTTGTATGTTCTATATTTTATCATTTCTTAAGAGCAAATATTACTGCCCAGGAGGCTTTTTGGCATTCTTGGCTCCCAAACATTTGGTCGTGTATGGCTCGAAATAACCTGAAATACATATTTTATTTGGCTGTGGTTTTTTATCCCACGTAAATTTTAAACAATTAATGAGAGGGGATATAATAAAAAATCTATCTGTCCCAGCCAGGAATCGAACCTGGATCTCCTGCTATCCGGGCCGGTGCATTTACCAGGTATGCTACTAGGACGCGCTAGATAAAAAACTAATAATAAACCTGGTATAAAAAACCACAACCAAATAAAATATTTATAAAGAGAAATTAAATAAAGTAAATGACGAGAGTCGACAAATAATTTGACAATGTCAGCTCCTTCGAGTTTAAGACGAAGTTCTCGCCTTTCTCGTGGGTTAGGCTCTCGCTAGTGAAGAGGGAATTTAATGAGATATCTAGCGCGTCCTGGTAGCATAACTGGTAAGTGCACCGGCCCGGATAGCAGGAGATCCAGGTTCGATTCCTGGCTGGGAGAGATAGATTTTTTATTCTATTCCCTCTCATTAATTGTTTAAACCTGAAATCCATATTTTCAAATATCATATACCTATTCTCAGTTAGGTTAGGATTATATTACTCCAACTCACATTCTTGGGGGTGGGATGCTGACCAGCAGGGGTGCAGAAGACCAAACGGCAGCCCTGCTACCCCCACCCACACTATCGAGCGCAGGGCTGCCACCACAGCCGGCGTGACTCACCCCTCAGTGTGCCAGCCGACACAGAGTGGTGCGGGACCTCACTCAGACACCTCTCTTCCAATCGCGTCCTCCACTCGCGAACTTTGAAGGTAATCAATTTTCGACCATTTCATTTTTAATATATTTTATTACCACATTTTGATATATTATCGATGCCAAATAAGTTTTTAAAAAATATATATATAGCAATATACAAAAACATTCAGGGGAGTGTTCTTGGGATATCGATTTTTTTCCTCTCCCCTATTTCAACCCTCAGTCTCTGTAATACCGAATTCTTTCAGTAATGTATAAAGCAGGATATTAATTTTTATTTTATCCCCATAATTAATTTATTTATATGTATTTCAAATGATAGTGATAATGCATTTATTATCATTAGCATTTTGAACTTCCATTCCTATTTAATCTGTTATATTCAACATAAATAAAAATACTATGTTATGCATAGTAATGTAGTTTATAAAACAACAATTATTCTAGATAATTATGTAGGTATTTGATATATTTCACTTGTGAGTTGAATATCGTTTTTTGAATATATTCACATATTTGTCTTTTAAATTTTTTTGTAGCAAATAGGATTTATAAAGTAAAAAAAAGGAAATAGCTCATTCAATCAGAGTAAGAAATAGTAATAAAAATTGCTTGAAAAACTAGTTTTGGTTGGACGAATAAAGTTTAAATTGAGTTAAAATCACTCTGTTGTGACCTGTCCTACAAGCACTTGAGTATCTTGGTTTTAGACATAAGTAATTTGTGTTTTTGAACGCTAAAAAAAAGTGTTCAAAGGATTAACTAAATTCTAAAATCATTATAGTATATTTTATAAAAATAAGTAAACCCCATAATAAATTAGATTAAACCATTACCATGAGATTTATTTTCGTAGCATTGTTGGTCATCCACTTATGTATCTCTCTATGATTTAGTAAGCTATTTCAGGATAGATGATCCGTCAAAACAGAAATAGTAAATAAAGGAATTATTTATTGCAAATTAATTATTTATAAGATGAAGAGAACTTTCTACACATTGATAAAAGTAATTTAAAGTCCAGGAGGACATAGAGATGTAATCACCTGAGTGAATATTCTTAAATCAACTAATCACAACTTGGTGATCACAGTTCATCATACTGGTGGTGTTATGGGCGTACTCTTTGTGGCAGAAGCAGTAAATGCAAGAGTAAATAAGCTTGGGTCCTAATCGCAAGAGCTGCTTTCGTACTATTGATTGTTATGGATGTAATCACTCTGTGCTTGCTTTACATAATCACCTTGTGCTTTACCACCCCAAAATAGCAGCAAATACCAGATTGAATATACTTAAATCAACTAATCACAACTTAGATTAGTAGAAGTGATCACAGTTCATCATACTGCTGGTGTTTTGAGCGTTATAAGTCTCTGCTCTTGGCGATCTAAAAAATAACAGATTCTTTTGTGACTGAAATAGTAAATACGAGAATTAATAAACTTATTTAGTAGATATTTTTTGTTGGGGTTCAGTCAAAATTGATCAAAAGAATTATGTATATATAGTAAATTAATATGGTGTATATGAGTAAGGTTCGTGTGACCTATCCGCATACGGGTCAGTATTACCTCTTCTCTTCTATTCCCACGGATGGAGGTGTTCCATTCTTTTGTGGTGTTTTATATACTCCGCAGTTTGTTGTGTGCTTGTTCTAGCATCCATGCATTTTCCCATATATATATATATATGAAGAAAAACAAAGATAAAAACAGACTGGGCTTGACAAAGCCAGTTTTAGCAAACTAGTTTCCATTAAAATGTATTGGAATCAAAAACATATAAATAGTTTAACCGGAAGCTGCAGAGCATTTCTGTCGTATGGTTTACTCTGACATTAATATACATGAAATAGAATATCGCGTTAATGTAATGTTGTTATAAATTGCATAGATAGTACGAAGAGTTTCTTTGATAAGGTTATCTCATAAGTAAAGGATAATCAGACAGCTGTGTGCCTCTACTTGCCGCTGAATAGAAACCCTTCCTGTTTTATAGCATGTGTTCTTGTCTTTCTGCATCTGCCAGAGTCGCGCCACTGTGTGGAGGGTCTCCATGCCCGTGTGTATGCACGGCGAAATTGTGCACCCCCCCCCAACGCAGAGGGAATATGTGTGTATACACATGTGTGTGGGGGGGTCTTTGTCGTCGGCCGGCCGGGGATATGCTCGCTATTCTGTCCTAACGACCGATCCCGCTCTCAATTCAATACCTTGCGCTATCCTTAGGGCTGCCTAGCAAATTTATGTATGCATATAATACTTTTGGCCTATTCCTTTTCTCTCTATTATAGCATTCTCTCCTTCTCATTTCATTTTTATTTATCACATTACATAAAATATTCTATTTATTAAAATATAATTCTCTCACATTATATGACGTTAAATTGAGGTGAAATATGTATTGAAAATCTCTGTTTGAGGGTGATGCCGGTTTGGGTGTATCCATTTTTTGACAAATAAAAAATCTCTTTTCTTACCTAGTAATATTATTGTAACGGTATGAGCCATTCATTCACCCTATTTTGAAAATAAGGTACAATGATTTTCATTTCACTATGTATTTTTAGTTTTATTTTTTGCTATAAAGCATTTCTCATAACACTTTCCCATTTATTCTTTTTCGTATCTCTTAGATTTTAATTCTTTCTCTTTTTCTCATATATTCGTCCTTATTTTCTTACACAAATCTCACTGTACGCCAACTTATTAACTCCATTTTCCTAATAAGCTTTCAGAATGATTTTTATTCTTTCTCTTTCTCACTCTATATTTTTTTATCTNTATATATATATATATAGACAGTCATTGCATATGTTATACGAATGATCTGAGGAGGATGAAGAACTTAGTTTTTTTGGGGGTCCTAAAAATGGGGTGAGATTTATAGTCTTCACATTGCCGGCCACAGTTAAGCCTAAAGTCCCAGATATTCGGGAGGGCATATTTACAACGTTTATTTGGTACTTTCATCAGAGACCTGGTAGGATTTATTAGCTCGGCAGAGTGGAATGTCGAGAGTGTGTTGTTCGCAGTGTGGAAGTCGAAATCGTTGGGAACGTATCCCCCCACCCCCAGAACGTTCGCAAATGAAATCCACCGTAATTAAAGCCCGGCCTTTGAAAAATCTTTTTTAATTCACTCACAGGTTCGACTAGTATCGATTATTTGGGAGTTGTTTGTTCTCCAGCTGTTAAGGGCGGGCCGTTAAGAGCGCCCCTTCAAATTATTTACCGGGGAAATGCATATTTTTCCCCCCCGGCACAATTCTCCAGCCATACTCGGTGTTAACGCCGGGAGAGAGGGGATTTTAATAAGATCCAATAAAAAAAAAATTGTTTTTTTTTGTTTTGTTTTTTACGCTCCCCTCTGAGACTAAACGTGGTGGATTCATCGTGGGGGGATATTTTTGAATCCCTGCGTCTCGTTATCTAGTCACTTGCCCTCAAGCGATGGTTGGCGTCTCCGCTAAAACATATAACTTCTCCTTTTATAAGGAGAAAATAGTGAATCATAATCAAATATTGATTATTTTTGAAGCGATAATCATTATTATCATTACATTTAATGCCCTAAGGCCAGCATGCAGCAGCTGCTTAAAGAAGGTAGATAATAAATATTTAAGAATGTAGTTTCAAGAGTTGATAGGGCAGCTTGATTTCTAAAATTTTAGGGAAATCTACTAAAACCACTTTAATGTGAAAATTCCAAATCCTAAACTCTAATGTAAATAAAAACAACCTTCTTATGATTAATTAATGACTTTGAACAGTTTATTAGCAAAATTGAAATATTATCAGTTGAGTTGGTTCAGCTGAAACCAAGTTTTAATAGAGTTTTCAGAGGGCGGAAATTAATTTAAGTAAATCTGAATGGAACGAGTAAGGCAAAGGATGACCGAGACCAAACTTCGCTTTTGTTAAACTAAACACAGCTAAACACAGTTTAAAGGCGGCACTAAACACCTTCACAGTTGATTAGTGAAATATACATATTAGGACATTTTCTAGCTTCTCCCTGGAAGAATTTATAAAGATCGTAGAATTTACGTCTACTTATGAAGTAAATTCTTCAGCCACGAGACACCCTAGATGTTCGAAGCAGTCCACTCTTCTGCCTATCAAATGTCCTTCTGAAAATTATATTTTCTTCTTCTACTTTTCAAATTTTAAATAAATTTATTCATTTCTAACAATTTTTAGTGCAAGGGAACAGAATAAAAAAATCTAACTGTCCCAGCCAGGACTCGAACCTGGATCTCCTGCTATCAGGGCCGGTGCATTTGCCAATTATGCTACCAGGACACGTCTGATAAGTTATTAAATTCCTTAAAATTTACGTGGGATTAAATACCACAAAAAAATAATATTTATGCTAGATTGTATATTTTGAGAATGGTTATACCGATAGAAACAATATTTTTGAATAATCCGTTAAATTAATTTATACAAATATACAGTAAATGAAAGATAACTTCTTTACATAAATACTGTATTTGTTGGGGTATTTAATCCCACATTAAATTTATACAATAAATGAAAGGGAATTTAAAAAAAATCTTACTACCTCAGCCGGGACCCGAGTCCAGATCTCCGGTTTTCCGGTTTAATAGTAAAACAGATGATTAATTAACTTGCTGGCTTCGGTGGTGTAATTGGAAACATGCCAGCCCGGTAAGCAGAAGATCCGGGTTCAAGTCCCAGCTGAGGTAGTAAGATTTTTTTATTCTACTCTCTTGCATTTATTGTATAACCTATTTACTTATATAATAAACAATTAAGTCATAATTCAGCTGATATTGTATATGCAATGGCTCGCATATTCTTAGTTAGTAGTAATCCGTTCTAATATTTAGATCACAATGACATACTTTGACCCTGACTTTAAATCTCTTCCACCACCTCATTGGACTCCAGCTCCGTCAACAACTCTAATGCCGAAATGAAAATTCAATTATGAATTCACAAAAAAAACTTTGAAATAATCATTTAAAACACAAGTTCCGGACTAAAACTTTTATACATCATTCAAGCAATGTAAATATTAACTTTTTCAAGTTTTAATATCTCGTGATGGCCCCTTGACCTCCTGGGGACATAGTCTGTAAATAATTTGAGAGTGGTGTCATTGGTCACCTTCTCTCCTCATGCGATTGACATTGAATGTCTTTTTTTTCTTTTTTCTAATTCATTGTGGTGATCAAATTACAAAATGTTTTAATTTAACAGAATCTAATAAATGAATATAAGTTTAATAATAAAAAAATATCTCGAAGTTTTTGTGTTTCATATTAGACACTGTTTGGAGAGAAAAAACACTCTTCTAAGATGAATTACCTTGCCTACCTGAGAGATAGTGTTTTCGCTTTTGTAACTTTACGATTAGTACTTCAGTTTAAGTCCTGAATTACATTTTTACTTACAATTCAAACTTCATCTGTTTTTAGTCAAAATTTTTTAGTTTGGATTCGGTCAAAGCATATTAAAAAAATTATTTTCAATAAAACGTGTATTTTTTAATTATCTTTTGTTTTGGCTTAAATTGTAAGCCATCTTCAGAATTTTTTTTATATACATTGACCAAACCTCAACAAAAAAATCTACTGACAATTACAGTAAAAAAATTCTCCATTTAATCTGGGTTTTTTTTTCAAATTTTTTCCAAATAATTTATCTTCAACAATGACTAGGAAGAGANTTTTTTTAAAAATTTGTATTTTTTTTTTTATCTACCTTGACCGTACCCCAACTAAAAACATCTAATAAAAAAGACAGACTTGACTCAAAAATGTCTTAACGGGGGCAATTGGGCTTATAAAAATGGTGGATATTTAATCTGCCTTAACAAGGCGAAAGTGTCAATGTAAAAAAAGGAAAGCTGTCTAAAGCAACCAAGTGTAGATCGGGACGTGGAAAGGGCTGCACTCAAACCCCTGAATTACTTTCTTAAATATAGTCCTTTCATTATGTTTTAGTGAGGGCTGTTTATTATATAATATATGGGTTATTAGATTTGATTTTGAAACATTCTGTTCTTTATATATTTAGCTTAATTTTTAATAAAATATTTTTTTCTGTACGGGATATCAATATATTTCCAAAATCATCTTCTATTGTTATATTGAATAGTTATATTAACTTAAGCCAGTATTATACTGTCAATATTCGAATGAAGAAAATTCGCCCGTTCAAGAGAAAACCTATCAAAACGTGCCTATCAAAAATAGTGAATCATAATCAAATATTGATTATTTTTGAAGCGATAATCATTAATATCATTACATTTAATGCCCTAAGGCCAGCATGCAGCAGCTGCTTAAAGAAGGTAGATAATAAATATTTAAGAATGTAGTTTCAAGAGTTGATAGGGCCCCCTTGTCTTTAAACCAAGTCAATATAAGACAAGGGGGCCCTATCAACTCTTGAAACTACATTCTTAAATATTTATTATCTACCTTCTTTAAGCAGCTGCTGCATGCTGGCCTTAGGGCATTAAATGTAATGATAATAATGATTATCGCTTCAAAAATAATCAATATTTGATTATGATTCACTATTTTCTCCTTATAAAAGGAGAAGTTATATGTTTTAGCGGAGACGCCAACCATCGCTTGAGGGCAAGTGACTAGATAACGAGACGCAGGGATTCAAAAATATCCCCCCACGATGAATCCACCACGTTTAGTCTCAGAGGGGAGCGTAAAAAACAAAACAAAAAAAAACAATTTTTTTTTTATTGGATCTTATTAAAATCCCCTCTCTCCCGGCGTTAACACCGAGTATGGCTGGAGAATTGTGCCGGGGGGGAAAAATATGCATTTCCCCGGTAAATAATTTGAAGGGGCGCTCTTAACGGCCCGCCCTTAACAGCTGGAGAACAAACAACTCCCAAATAATCGATACTAGTCGAACCTGTGAGTGAATTAAAAAAGATTTTTCAAAGGCCGGGCTTTAATTACGGTGGATTTCATTTGCGAACGTTCTGGGGGTGGGGGGATACGTTCCCAACGATTTCGACTTCCACACTGCGAACAACACACTCTCGACATTCCACTCTGCCGAGCTAATAAATCCTACCAGGTCTCTGATGAAAGTACCAAATAAACGTTGTAAATATGCCCTCCCGAATATCTGGGACTTTAGGCTTAACTGTGGCCGGCAATGTGAAGACTATAAATCTCACCCCATTTTTAGGACCCCCAAAAAAACTAAGTTCTTCATCCTCCTCAGATCATTCGTATAACATATGCAATGACTGTCTATATATATATATATA
>KZ807642.1:147557-150018 GCA_000696205.2 Oncopeltus fasciatus | reverse complement strand
GGGAATTTAATAACTTATCAGACTTGTCCCGGTAGCATAAGTGGTAAATGCACCGGCCCGGATAGCAGGGGATCCAGGTTCGAGTCCTGGCTGGGACAGTTAGATTTTTTATTCTGTTCCCTTGCACTAAAAATTATCTAAATTTACGTGGGATTAAAGACCACAAAATAAATAATATTTATAAATAGTGAATATTTAATTTTTAGTACCAGAAGAGGCGCTAATAAAATCACGAAACTAGAAGAGGTAAATAAATATTTTTATGTCTAGCATTTTATTTTGTATATTTGGACTACACTATAACATTAGAAGTTTAGTAAAGAATAAAAGGAAGGTAGCAATACTTTTAAGCTTATCGGGGCCATCGATTATGTTCTATTGATTCTTAAATGTACCTTATATTTCAGTAAAGCCGTCACTCTTATGAATGGGGAAGAAACTAATTTCTACTGAAAATTTAGTTCGTCACGTCATCATTTGATTCGATTTACTCTAACTAGTTAACTAGTTATCAGTCTGACAAAGGAGAAAGAGACACATTGTGAGAGGGTAGTAGGGGCGGGGGTGAGGGAGATGGGTAGCGGTAAGGGAGAGGGTGATTTAAGATAACTCATTGGTTGAAGTTCAATTAATTTTGTAACGTATCCTATGAGTGAGTTAAAATTTCACTCTTACACTTCAGCATGGAGAAGAAATTAATTTCTACTGGAAGTTGCGACTCCCGTTTGAAGTGATTTGCTTTCGTATCCCCCGCGGAACTTCATCAGTTCCAGTAGATGGCTGAAAGTATTTGTCAGGCCATGACAAGGGGACGGTCAGGTTAATCAGAAGAAGGCAAACATGGACACCCTGTTTTCTGAGGATAGACTTTCCCTCCTGGCACCGGAGCCGCTCTGATTAGTTCTCTCTAGGAAGTTTTCCCAACCAGAAATAGGGAGAGCCTATGCAAAGATGGTAGAATATCCTTTTCCTACAATGAATAAGGGTAATTAAATTGAAAAGGGTAATATTTTTGTGTTTTATAGAAATATTTTTCAAAAATAGACAAACTATATAATAAATAAGGTCTTTGTCTAGAGACTGAATTACTTTTTATTGTATGTACAGGAACATAGAAATAATTGATAAAGATAAAGTATATTTAAATAATTTTCTAATTATAGTGAAGAGAAAATATTCAACACATCTCAGAATGTTGATTATATGGAAGAGTAAATATTCAACACAATAAAAATGTATTGTACAATAGTTTACTTTTTTCTTAACTTAAAAAAAGTTTTATACATATATACATACACATACACATAGATAGTTATTTATTTTTGATTGCATTACAGACCTTATGGCCATCATCCATCCCCATCATATTTCAGAATAACTTAAAAAACTTGTCCCAGATAAAAAAAAAAACTTGCATAAGCATTTCTACGGACGGCTCAAAAACATCCGAAGGCGTTGGATCAGTTATCTTAATAGATGGCAGAATCTTTATGTTTTCTTTGCCACAGATGTCAAGCTTTTTCACCGCAAATTATTCGCAATAATCAAAGCCTTAAATATTTAATTGCCATCATCAAAAAACATTTTTGTATTTACCGACTCTTTATCTGCTCTTTTACCTTTACAAAGCCCTTTAACCAACCAACATCCCATAATAGTCACTCTATTTGCAATAGATCACCTCAACGAGAAAGGTTGCAAAGTGACACTTAAATGGATACCTAGTCACCGCGGAATTTCAGGCAATGGAAATGCGGTCGTACTAGCAAAGAAAGCGATAAAAGATGGTGAGATGTACTCAAAAGTCACCTTGAATGATGTAAAAGCACTAGTTAAAAAATTAGTACTTAATAAGTGGGAAAATGTATGGTGGTCAACCAGAGACAATAAGTTACTCGAGATAATATCTACTCCGAGGGTATGGTCCAGTTCCATGTCAACTGACCGTAAGAGAGAAGTGGTATTAGCCAGACTAGGAATAGGACACACAAGACTTACTCATGGCTATATAATGGCAAAGGATAACCCACCCATTTGTGAGGTCTGTGAACAACTTCTTACCATCTAACATATATTTACAGAGTGCCTGAAATATAAAGAAACAAGGAAGAAATATAACTTAATTGGGACTCTAGACGATATTATATTGGATGACGATAAAGTCATCGACTCTGTAATGAACTTTCTGAAAGAGGGCAGGCTATTAAATCTCATCTAGATGCATTTTCAGTATGCTTCTTTTCCATTCTGTCTCGATTTTTTCTTTCTTATAAATTTCATAGTTTCCAAGAACAAAGAAATTACTATGTCCACCCACATAATAACTATTCGCATTAACAATTCATTATACCTCACCATGACCTATTGCTATGCCGTTATGGCCACCTGGACTATTACCTTTAATTTATGTTCGTCATAGGCGATGGATTTCTAATTTTCTATGTCGAATTCCAAAGCATCT
>KZ807642.1:137557-142557 GCA_000696205.2 Oncopeltus fasciatus | reverse complement strand
TTTTTTGTTGGGGTTCGGTTAAGGTACATCCAAAAAATACAATTTAAAAATGTGTATTTTTTGGATCTACCTTGACCGAACCCCCCCCAAAAAACATCTAATAATAATATCTACCTGTTCTTGATTACTATATATATATATTTTAGTACTTTGAACAATATCTCTTTATAGAGATTATATTCAAAATTATTTAGGCATATCCAGCCATTAAAGGATTGTGTAAATATTTTAAATATGGCCTAGAGGATGAAAAAAGCCAAAGCTAATAGACTTATATGAGCAAAAATAAATTTAGTTCTTAAAATTGCTTGACTTCTTTACAAAAGTGATATGGAATAAGGAGAAGATATTGATCAAATTTCATTTAGTCGTCACTTCATTATGTAATGGATTTCCGAAGATTCACTGTCTAAAATTTTATTTTTAACTGCGAATATACATACATTTTTTTCGTTTGGGATTGGGGAGGGATATGAATACACAATTACGGATTTACGCTGTGGTTCTGACACCCATAAGAGTCGGCCTGAATCAACAATAATTGATATCAGCCGTATCAAAAATTCAAAGAGCGAGCGATGGAGATCGCTATATAATTTGAATTTTTCCAGTCATCCCCCTCTCCCATTGTTGCCATGAGGGCGGATCGCAAGAGGGTGGGGGGTGGGACAGGATTGCAATTGGCCCAGAGGGGGGATTTGCATTTAAATCAAAAGATTTAATTTTCTCTTTGGAAATCCTTGAAAAGTGCCTTCCTCCGTCTGTTCGCGCCGATATACCCCCCCCCCTCCCACCGATCTAGTTTATTTTAAATCCGAGATTCACTCTATCAATTAAAAAAAAAAACCGACTAAAACGATGGGAATCTATTTATCCAGCGATGCATTCTGGTTGTTCGGTATAAATCAAAAGGTTTATCTCCCCTGATAGACGAATTATAGCTTATAGCAGTATTTTCGTTAGGAAAAATTCATTCACATTGGTAACATGTTACAATTTTTAAAAGTTACAAAAATAAATAAATATGGATATATATAAGTTAAGAACAGGTGGGATAGAAAGTGGAGTGCACACACTAAATATTTATTATCCCACGTAAATTTTAAACAATTAATGCGAGGGAATGGAATAAGCGTAACTGTTAGCATTCGTACCCGGAAAGCAGGAGATCCAGGTTCAAGTCCTGGCTGGGAAATAGATTTTTTATTCTATACCCTCGCATTAATTGCTTAAAAAGATTTTTTATTTTTGTGTGTGCACTGCACTCTCTATCCCACCTGTTCTTGATTAATACATATCGCAGAAGCGAGTGTTTCATTTTTTACATATACTTCTTATGTACATATATGTATATAAACAATATCTGAAGAAAAATAAAATTGATCGCTTGAGAGTAAGTTTCAGTGTGATTGTCGTCGACAGACAAAGCGAACCAAAATTAAAATTTTCGCATAATTTCTCCGGGGAAAGAAATAAAACAAAAAGTGACACATTTCCAACTATATAAACGGTTTTTAAATAAACTATAAATATAAATAGAGATTTTCTATATAAAGAAAGTTACTCAGCCCATGAACTTTTAATTGTAAAATATTACATAAACATAATGCAAAATCAAGAGAGGTTCATCAACCTCAAACACAAATAGGAAAAAAGGACAAATAATTTAGCCTTTATACAGCACTCAAACAGCTTGTCTAAAAGTAAATTAATAATAAGAACAATATGAAAAGTAAATTAAAATATATGAATGCATACATATACGAATTACATATAAAAATTTAATGTAATTTACCTGTACTATCAAATGCGGCAGAAAGAAACTATAACAATTCCTTACCTGAAAAAATAAAAAAAACTATTAAAAAAAATAGACAGTATACCATTCCTTAATTTTTTTTTTAAATATTTCTATAAATATAGTTTATTTTGAATTTTGAAATTTGTATCAATGATATACTTAAGAACTTTACTGGACTTGGTATATGTTGCGTTGTAATAAATATACATGCAAGCCAAATGGCATTTTAAAAATAATTTAAAGTACAGACCGATGAGTTTGTGATAATTAGCTGTACCTATTTCATTGCAGTTTCCTTCGGTGATTTTATGCAATCAATTTCCAACGTTTGCTTGACCTACTTTGTGATTCATGCTCCTGCATTGCTGGGAGTGAAGTGCATCTAGTAGGTAATGAAATACTTGTAGTCTCCCATTTCAACGTAGGCCTAGCTGCATCTGGAAGGCAGCTATGAAGATGGAAGCTGTCTTTCGGATGCAGCTGAGTTCAAGTTGGAATAAGAACTTAGAAGAGTGAAGGAGACTTTAATTATTACACACGATTAATGAGAGGGAATAGAATAAAAAATCTATCTGTCCCAGCCAGGAATCGAACCTGGATCTCCTTCTTTCCGGGCCGGTATGCCTCCATTACACCACCGGGACGAGCTAGATTATATATTAAATTCCCAATACACTAGCGAGAGCCTAAACCACGAGAAATACGAATACATCGTCTTATGCTCGAAAGAGCTGACATTGTCTAGCTATTTATCGGCTCTCGTTATTTACTTTTTTTTTTATTTCCATTAATAAATATTAATTTAGTTGTGGTTTATTATCCCACGTAAATTTTAAGCAANAAAAAAAAAAAAAAAAAAAAAAAAAAAAAAAAAAAAAAAAAAAAAAAAAAAAAAAAAAAAAAAAAAAAAAGCCAATAATACCAGCCCCCAAAATATGTATACTAAATAAGACGATTGTAACTTTATGTACTTTTGTAAGTTTATTTACTGCAATGCTTCTAACAACTTACTTCTGGTTTAATATTCCATTTTTGAGTAAGTGAGAAAAGTTACTAAGATATCATCTCTATTTTAGAGATGTCGTATAATTTAGAAATAGTCAGGTATGAGTCCTTTTCGTACGAAAATTAAATTGGTCTTCTTCATGTTGTACTTGAGAGACATGGTCCTAAAATTGACTAATTTTCTTATTCATAGTATATACAAGAAGGCTTAATTTCAGTATTGATTAGGAACCATTCTCGGATGTTTTAAAACTAATCGAGATCTCTGTAAAAAAATCTATATGTCTATTCACATTAATATTTGTTTGTGTTTATTTGATGCTTTTTTGTTGGGGTTCGGTTAAGGTACATCCAAAAAATACAATTTAAAAATGTGTATTTTTTGGATCTACCTCGACCGAACCCCAACTAAAATCATCTTAGAATGAGTATTGTATTTACCGTTTCTTCTTCCGGGTTGGACCGTGTCAAATTGGTGTATTTGCCGAGCTTTTGCACATCATGTGATGGCTTCTTCAGGGCTGAAAAGAGAATGAGAGCTGTCTCTTTTCAGCCCTGAAGATGCCATCACATGATGTGCGAAAACTCGGCAAATGGTAACACCAATTTGACGCGGTCCAACCCGGAAGAAGAAACGGTAAATACTTCTGACGACCGTCGAAGCCTACGTGAACAATGAGTATTGTGTGAAATTTTTGAAAGGAAATAAATATTTATGTTTTCTTGATTAATAAATTCTTTTTAGATTTGATTTCGTTTAGTACAATGAATTTTGTTTAATTTGATAAATTCTTATTTATTAATCAGAAAACACTATTTTCTTGCACTGTATTTGTAGAGACATTCCCTCGGATTGTCTAAAAGTAATAAATAGAATACGATTGGTGTATCGAAAAGTATGGAGAAGTAGTTTTAGAAGAGATGCTAAAGCCAGAGGAGAGTGGAAGGAGATTCCTCTGTGATAAGGGGAAGATGACAAGATGGAGGTTTGTTGTTTACATTCCGGGGTTAGGTTTCCTCAAGAGAAGGTTTTTCAGATTGACTGTTTTGGAAGGAGGTTTTTCTTTGACGGCAGCCTGTAGACTGAGTAATATTCAGATGGCCTTGATGTTTGTCTCCTTCAGGCTCCTATTACCTTCCTCGGGGATGTGTTGGGGTTCAGTCTTGCATGTTGTATTCCATTTACAAGCACATTCGCCTCCCGTCGATCAATGTATCTGCCGCTGTAACATAATTCTATACTTTTTGCTCAGTTTGTATTGCTTGGTTTGGAATGAAAAAGAAAAGGAAAAAGTCCTTCGAGTTGAAGTTTATTCCTCAGCAAAATAGAGGTTCAATATTTGCAATTGAACGATTCAAGAAAACTTTTTATTATCTAATTATTCCTTCTAATTCTCTAAGCTTATGAAAAATATTTCTGCGATAAATAAGAACAAATCTTCTCTTTCATTGCGCTAAAATAAATATTTAAAAAAATTTATAAATATTATTTTTTTGTGGTATTTAATCCCACGTAAATTTTAAGAATTTTTAGTGCAGAATAAAAAATATAACTGTCCCAGCCAGGACTCGGGGAATTTAATAACTTATCAGACTTGTCCTGGTAGCATAAATGGTAAATGCACCGGCTCGGATAGCAGGAGATCCAGGTTCGAGGCCTAGCTGGAACTGTTAGATTTTTTATTCTGTTCCCTCGTATTAATTGTTTAAAATTTACGTGGGATGATACTCCACAACTAAATTAATATTTATAAATGTTAGCTACTATGTTTCAGCCCAAGACCGTGCATGGGGATAGGTGCTTATTTATACAGAATTTTGAGTGAATGCTAATTTTTAACTGAGTAGTTAAATTGTAAAGAATTTTATACATCTTTGTCCATTATTGGCCAATATTTGTTCATGATGGCTTATGGCATCGTATAACAGGGAAAATACTCAAAGGTTTCCGATCCCCCCAATCCTTCTTCCCAATCCCTCTCCAGCATATTCCATCCAGAGAAGCTTCCCATCCGTCTTAAGAGGAGATGACCCCGCCACATCCTAGGCACATGAGCTCACCCTAATTTAAAATTTAGGGTATTATGGTACTGGTCATACCGTCTCTTCAGGGTCAATATCTGTCTTCTTTTTATATGATATTATTATCAAATTATATTACATGTACAGATTATAATAACTGAAGATATATATA
>KZ807642.1:17272-29154 GCA_000696205.2 Oncopeltus fasciatus | reverse complement strand
ATATTTATATAAGTAAAATATTAGAAAAGAAAGAGGAGCATTGAAATATAATATGAAAATTAAATACAGTAATGGGTTTTACAAGCTCGCCTAATATTTCTTAGCTTGAGCAACGTATTTTAAATTGCTCTACTTTTGGAAATTTTACACGTCTTCTCTACCTTATAGCAAAAGTTATTTCTGTAATCACACGATATTCTGCTTGTGTCCAGCATCGATTGATCACTATGTCATAAAATGGCCGATATAATTATTTCATGTTTTATTAGATTGACTGTGGTTCCTTCGATGCTTTTATTTTCAAAAACCGAGCACTGTCCTCAATGTAAATATACAATAGAAAAAGTTTTACAACGATAGAAAAAAGTGTCTGATTTGAGCAAAACTACCAAAGTGAGTATTTGGATAACATAATTCTCAATTATGATAGTAACATTAATCCAACATGATATTGAAGGTAAATCCCGCTTGTTGAACAAAAATGCTTTTAAAAAAATTAGGTTTTGTTACATAAATATAATTTGAGGGGGGGGGGGGGAGGCAGAGGAGTGTAAATGTATGGTTGATCGCAATAATATATGTTTGAAAATAAAATGCTCCCACACGGGATTACGAAAATAAATATGTCCTCCAATTCCCTCATTCATGCTTATGTATGAGTACTTATTAACTACTTTGATTATTTATAAAATCAAAATTATTATCATGCAAAATACTGATGAACAAGTTAGCCTTGGAAATCCAATAAAATGACGAAAGAAGGTTAAATTATACACACACATTCAGCATAATCACCATCTAACAGGAGCATAACGGCTTGAGAGTGCATTTGTATACAATAGCATATACATGGCCAAGTGGAATTCCACGAGATCTCTCTAGGAAATAATTCACATTACCTTGGTGCTCAGTTAGCAAAATGGTTGCAATTTTGTTTATGAAATATCTTGTGCAATTAAAGCTTTGAGATTGATCAATAACCATTTATTATTCTATTGTATTTCATATTATTGAGATTATGTTTAGTTATACCTCTTAACTAATTTAAGAGGCACTCTAAGCAAAAAGTTTTCTTAGGCTCACATTATTCATGCTGCAATACTTCTCCACAACTAGGGTACTGATTTGACAAACCAAAAAGTCAAATATAGCTGGGAGTCTGGATAACTCAATAATTTTGAGAGGTACTAGGAGTTTTGTATTTTACTAATGAATAAAAAAGTCTAGACGTATAGTTAGCCATTACCACTCTCAATTATAGAAGTGCAATAAAATATTTTTTTGTATTTGTATTGTAAATATAAATAATATGTCACAGCTTATAATTTGTTCAGAATATGATAATTACAACTTATTTTACTTCAAAGCTTAATTTATGACGTAAAAAAAATTCTTAATTTTACACACACACATGCACGTCCATGACACGTACACACGTATTGTTAGATATATTTGAAACATCATAAAAATTTGAAAGGGAACATATTTTTGACATTTAGGTAGAAACGACCCTAATTTAAGACTGTTGTGTTTCATATAAATTTTTTTTAAATTGTGTCAAACGGAAAATTGATAATTTACTTAAACGCGTAATTAGCGAAAGAGGTGAAGGTTGAATAATGCACAAATAAATACATATTTTATTACATAGATGTTTTTATTCCATTTATAACAGACAATGTAGTTTAATACTTTATTTTTCTTTTACAATCATTATTTACATTGTGTGAATATATAAATGTGAAAAATGAATAAAAATATGGTGACATATAAGTGAAACTTAATTAATATTTCTTCATTAATGAACTCATTAATTAATATATCAAATTCAAATGGTAATAACACGTAATATCACAATTTTCCCTTCTAGTGGGGAATTATTATACAACACATAAATAAACGAATTTCAACTATGAATAGCCATTAATTAAAGGAATTATAATTCAAAATAATGTTTTAAGTCTTAAGCTAGTCTAAGACTAATGGGTGGTTCTTTCATTATTGTGCTCATTTTTGACATTTATTTATTACCCTTCACCCTTGATAATAGTTAAACTTGTAAAGGGTGTCCTACTCCAGGCCACCTCCATGAGGCACCCTCCAGTTTGATTTGCCGGTTTGATTCTCCAGTGGTGGGGGGGTCAGTGACAGAAGGGGTAGTTGGGGCACTGGATCGGCGAAAGGCCCACCGGGTACCCTGGGGCACTGAAGAAGAAGTGGTCCAGCTCGCCTCGCTTTCTGCAGACACAGACAGTAAAATTATAAATAAAAATAATTTTCGTAGGTGATACTTTAACATTTATATTATTTATAAATATAATGAACAGTCATTGCCTAGGCGTGCTCGAGATAGCCTCCAGTAAAGCGCTAACTCCATTATCGGGATAACGTAACGAAATTCGGGATTAATCTACCCCCCTGCCCGCTAAATTTTTGACAAATGGGAAGGGGGATGACCTGGGTCTATCCCCATATTACTATGAAAATTATAGGCTAGAGTAACAGGATTAAGGGAGAAAATGCGGCCATCTTGATACTGCCTACAGTCATCTAGAGATAAACCATTATTCCAAAAGAATAATTGGAGACTAAGAAAATAACGCTTTACTTTGGGGAAGGATGGTGTTTGATAAAACGTTATCAAACACAAACTGAATATCATGAATGATTTTGAAATTTAAGAAATAAAAATTAAGATTAACAATGCAAAATCATCTCTTAGGAATTGTTCAAGGAGCTTCTCGAGACTTGTTGGAACAGCCTGATAGGACGAACGCGCATTCTAGAACGAAGACCGGAACCCCATTTCGTCATTTATATTCATCTTTAATGAAATACGGAAAATCCGCTTAGATTACGCAGCACCTGCGTGACATACACTTTTTTTTTTGTGAGCGATCAGTCATTTATGAGTTTCATTTCTGACTTCTTATTTACTTTACGACAGTTTGAGTGTGAATGTAGGTCAGTGGAAATTAACAAGTGTAGATACAAAATGAATATGCAATTTTTGAAAGGTTTATATTTTTGAATTCAGTAATGTGGGATCGGAGGAGTTTTGAAGAAATCTGTAAACTCTCATACCTTATATTCTCCGTCTTCATTGGTTTCTGTACATCCTCTCCCGTTGGCGAGCGCTTTCGGACACTGTCCATCTTCTGGCCGAAGAAACCAATGAAGACGGAGAATATAAGGTATGAGAGTTCTATATTCATTGGTGGTAGAAATAATAATAACCCTTTAGATTATTTAAATCTGTAAACTTTTCGACGTTTTTCTCGTGGGATTTCAGGCAAAATTTCATAATTTGTTTGGGTAGTAGGACAATGACGAAAGTGTTTCGTTAATAAGAAGTAGTTCACTTTTTTTTACTTCAGTTTTCTTAATTTTTTCTTTTAATCATGTGTTCTACCCTTCCTATTTAAAAAGCTTCTTTTTTTTCTCTATCGAAGCAGGACAGAAATGGGGTCTCACCCCAATACAAGATACAATACCTGCGGGAACAAATCATTATATACTGATGTCATCAACTATAAATAACTTATACGCATCGTCTTTTCTCCCGATTTTCTGACTATATCTGCTCATAACTAGTTCTAA
The DNA here is from genome assembly GCA_000696205.2 of Oncopeltus fasciatus. Lineage (NCBI taxonomy): Eukaryota > Metazoa > Arthropoda > Insecta > Hemiptera > Lygaeidae > Oncopeltus > Oncopeltus fasciatus. The sequence continues at coordinate 25,554 of KZ807642.1, read as the reverse complement.
ATTTTCGAATCCAACTGACAAAGTTTATTCTGACTCTAATGGCAATAGCAAAGAAACATTAATCATGTAAAATTATGTAATTAAGTACACTCCCAAATGAACAGATAGACTCATTAAGTATCGCACGCCATTTTGAGTTGGTTTAGACATAACGAAGATATTAGTCCTCTTGTATAATTAAATACTCATTTAAGATGCTATTAGTCCAATTATTAGATCCAACTCACATTTATTTACACTTAATTAAATCAACTTAAATTAAGGACATGCCGTATAGAATTTGTTTCTGTTTTTTTTTTTGCTCATTTTATTTCTTATGTAATTATCAACTGGCTTACGGCAAATCGTATGAAAAACGTTAAAACTAAACTTTAACGATAGTCGTATTTAATTTTTGACAATCATTATAAAGTAACGTAAACAATGTATATATATTCATATATATATATATATGTATATATACATATATATGTGTGTGTTTCTACACGCTCTAGAATCAACAATTTAAGAAAAAAGCAAGTACATTTTTTTGGAGGGAAATTAAATCCTTAAATCGTTGATGAGTGTGGTATTTGCTAATATCGATGGAGGGGAAATGTAATTTAAAGAGAGAGGCCAAATTTAAAAGTTGTTACATCCTTCTCTTTNTATATATGTATGTGTGTTTCTACACGCTCTTGAATCAACAATTTAAGAAAAAAGCAAATAAGTTTTTTATGGGAAATTAATTCCGTAAATCGTTGATGAGTGTGGTATTTGCTAATATCGATGGAGGGGAAATGTAATTTAAAGAGAGAGGCCAAATTTAAAAGTTGTTACATCCTTCTCTTTTTAAGTGTTATAAAAAATTGTTAGAATATATTTTGTTTAAAACGTTATAAATTTTTTTTTCAAAATAAAAGAGCCAATAGAGCGGCGTAATAATCATATAATTGAGTCTCTACCCCGAGGACGTCTTCTTATCGGTCCTGCTTCTAGCAAAATGAATTCCTGTTTTACTTCCTGGCCTCACGGCCGACTTCCTGTTTAACGTCTATTGTCATTGCCGAATTATTCAAGCTGTCGCCATGTTTGACGCTTTTAAATGAATGGAATAAATTGATTAACCTCACTATGCCTTTCGCATCTTAATAAACTACCTTGATTGCAGGTAAATAATCTAAAAGGTTATTTCCACCACTAATGAATATAGAACTATCGTACCTTCTATTATCCGTCTTCATTAGTTTCTACTAACCAATGAAGACGGATAATAGAAGGTACGATACCTTCATTGCACTTGAAAGGTTTTAAGGGATTGCTTTGACCACTGAAGCATCCCATAGTTCTCGGAAACATATCTTTCCTTCTTTGTCAGACGTCTTGCAGGTACATCAGAACCTGCTTGAAGACCAGATAAACCGCTCCACTCCTGAGCTGTCATCCTCCATGACAAGTTATGGGCTCTGTGTGTACCTTCCAGAAGCTTGAAATCAGGTTCTTCCGTTTCCATCTGGCTCTTCAGTATTTGTTCTAAGGCTCTGGTGCAAACACAGCTGATGAGTCGGTAGTTACAGCACTGACTAGTTTCCATTCTCATAGATTCGTACCATAATCTATGTTTTCCCTTATCCATGATCATCCGTTTTAAGTCCAGATCTTACAAAAGAGCTTCTAAACTCACTTTGTTCAAACTATATACATTTTGGTTCAATGCCACAAAGTCCGGTAGATTACACCTTATTATTTTAACAATTTTTAGTACAAGGGAACAGAATAAGAAATCTAACTGTCCCAGCCAGGACACGTTCCTGGATCTCCTGCTATCCGGGACGGTGCATTTTCCATTTATGCTACCGAGACAAGTCTGATAAGTCATTAAATTCCCCGCACTATTGTCAAGAGTCTAACCTCCGAGGCAGACGAATAAATCGTCTTATACTCGGAGGAACTGACATTGTCAAGCTGTTTAAGTGACTCTCTTTATTTACTTTTAAATTTTAATTTTATAAATGTTTTTGTGGTATTTAATCCCGTGTAAATTTTAATAATTTTTAGTGCAAGGGAACAGAATAAAAATCTAACTGTCCCAACCAGGACATGAACCTGGATCTCCTGCTATCCAGGCCGGTGCATTTTCCATTTACGCTACCGAGACAAGTCTGATAAGTTATTAAATTCCCCGAACTAGTGTTGAGAGTCTAGCCTTCCTATTTTTTTTACGGTTAGCCTCCTTTTCAAGTATTTAGGGCCATGAAGAGAGGGGCTATCTACAGGTTGCCACCCCATTATAACTAACCTTGCATGGCTCAGGACAAGCTTATATTTATTTATTATTATGGAATAGAACCCGCAGCGCCACGATTGCAAGGCCCCAATGGATTCTCTGCACTTCCCTGGCGCCCCGTGATCTTAAATATAGCTGACTTGATTTCAACTTCAGTATTGACATCCTACTCGTCAACCGGATAATCCGATTCTGGAGTTCTGCTGACATTCCCATTCTAGGAATCCCAAGATCCGAGTTAAAAATATAAATGATGGTTTGCGTATCATTCATTTTGGATGGATTTAAAATTGCCTTTTTTTTTCTATAAGCAAATCAAGGATAATAGTTTCTCTGGAAAAATTTGTCATTGTGCATTCATGTAATCATATAAGAACAGCCATTCCAAAAAATAAAACTTTTGTAGGACGACAGAAATTTACTGATTCAGACCTTGGCATCGGCCTACCGCTTAGAGGTAGTTAAGCTTAACAGGCGGATAACACAGACGTATAATCAGCATTCCTGATTCGTGAATGATGATGATGAGATGATTATCTCATTTATAAGCGAAGAAAGAAGAAAAAAATTTCTGTATCACATGAATACTTTTAATTTTATAGCTGAAATTGTATCACTTTTATCGCTTGATTTTTTATATAAGTTAATTAATTTTGATTAAGTAAAATTAATCGAGGAATAGTAATTCTAATTTTACATTCTAAGTTTCGTTACGTTTCAATAAAGCAGTCGAAAAAAATATTAAAACTAATTTACCAAATTGTAATGAAATTCTGGGCTTTTAGTCGCTCAATTTTCATTAATTGTTTTTTTTTTAAATAACAAATTTGCTTAAAAAAGTTAATTCAATAAATGTTTCGTTTCATTTCAAAGGAAAATATTACATATTATACCTCATTTAACTCAAAAATCCTTTATAGAGAAATTATATTTTTTTTAACTATTGAAGATGGAGCCATACTTTATTATTTTTAATTTCAATGTACATTACCGCATGGATGTTAATAGCTGGACAGCGTAATGTTATGAAGTGTTTTCATGTATAACCACAATTAGCTTCATTACATGAATGATTTACTATTTTTTAAGAATTAATTTGAATTTAAGAATAATTGCTGTTATATTATTAACTGATGCAGATATAATTACATATTTGGATTTGAGTTATTTATGGAAGAGTCTAAAAATTTAATAATATGAATTACAATTAAATATATAAGTTAGCTGGACAATAACATGTAATCGTGTGACCTGCATTTTCCCAGCATTACACATTATTATTCGTTAGAATGTATTGGTACTCACATTTTCTCCTGGATGGGGAGGGGGTTCTTGGCATACTCTGCGAGGAGCCTGTTGTCGCACTGGGGGTAGCTCGGGCAGAGTCGGGGATCAATCCCAGCCGGGTAGAGCTGTTGTGGGACTTGTGCTGAAGCCAGGCCTAAGCCCACTCCGATCACGAACAGCTGGAACATCACATGTGTGGAATGGTGTTAAAGATATCTATGATGGATAAGTAGCCAAGGTATCCATGTATCTTTGCCAAAGAGCAATTTGGCTCCTCGGAGCACAACGTCCGCAGACACACTATAACCATAACCCGTACATGCCTACGGGTAAAAGGGTCGCTATAGGTGGTGTACCAATTACACTCACACCACCATAGCACACGGACTGCTATTTCATAGCAAATTTGTAACATCACTTTTACTAATAAACGAGGCAGTAGTATAATAAAAAAAATAGAAAAAAATAAGATTTAAAAAAAAAGTATCTTTACCAAGGATTGTCAAAGGTTAGCTGTTATCTTACTTGGCATGTAATGATACTTGATGAATTATTGAAGTAAATAACTATAAATATTTATGTTCATCTTATTATTTCATAATCAAATCTAAAAAGTCTTTTCTACGTTATTATACACTGTATATTAAGTTATTATTTAATAGTTATTGGAGAAAATTTGAAATACCCATGGATAATGATGATTTAATGATTCATTATTGAATAATTACCAGGTAAAATGTACTCAATATTTTTCTGTTAGGATGTTTGTGTGTATTGGTTTTATTGTAATATCTTTTATGTTATTTGAGTTAATTTGTGGTACATAACTGGTATAAAGTACGAATTTCGTTAATATATATAAATATATATATATCACATTTAAATTGGGAACTTTTTCCCAACCAGTCTAGAGCAAACCTTAGAGATCATTACCCTCTGCAGATTTTAAGATGAATTTCATCATTAATCTTAATTAATGACTTTTTCCATGTAAAATAAAAATAATTATAGGTTAAGCAGATCCTCCGAGAAAGACTTTTTGTTTTCATTCTTCATTCTTGCAGAATTTTTTTTACTGTTAGCCTCCCTTTCAAGTATTTAGGGCCATGGAGATAACTAAATTAGGGCCATGGAGATAACCCCATTATAACTAAACGTGCATGGCTCAGGACAAGCTTTTATTTATATAATAATATGGAATAGAACCCGCAGCGCCACGATTGCAAGACCCCATTGGATTCTCTGAACTTCCCTGGCTCCCCGTGATCTTAAATATAGCTGACTTGATTTCAACTTCAGTATTCACATCCTACTCGTCAACCGGATAATCCGAGCAGTAAAGAGTACCAAATGGCGCCAGGGTAGACCATGGAATGATTCGGCTCTCGTATTCTCGGGTTCAAATCCCGCCCAGAGCAAGCTTTTATCGGTAAATAAAGACTTTTCCTGAGCCATGTATGCTTAGAATATGATGGTGGTCTGTAAATAGCCATGACTCTAAGCAGTTGAAGGGGAGGATAATGCTTCTTTTTTTTTTAAATACCATGATTTGGTGAACTGGAAGGAAAGTTGCCCGTATGTTCCGAACAGAACGGGGCCGTGAATGCTTCTTTTTATAGACTTCCTGACCCATGTATGCTTAGAATATGATGGTGGTCTGTAAATAGCCATGACTCTAAGCAGTTGANTATATATATATATACCCCACCAATCTAGAGCAAGCCTTAGAGATCATTGCTCTCTGCAGAATGTAAGATGAATTTCATCATTTACTCTTAATTAATGAATTTGTCCATGTAAAATAAAAATAAGGGAAGTTATTATAGGTTAAGCAGTTCCTCCGAGAATGACTTTTTGTTTTCATTCTTCATTCTTGCAGAATTTTTTTACTATTAGCCTCCCTTTCAAGTATTTAGGGCCATGGAGAGAGGGGCTGTCTACAGGTTGCCACCCCATTATAACTAAACATGCATGTCTCAGGCTTTTATTTATATATTAATATGGAATAGAACCCGCAGCGCCACGATTGCAAGACCTCAATGGATTCTCTGAACTTCCCTGGCTCCCCGAGATCTTAAATCTAACTGACTTGATTTCAACTTCAGTATTGACATCCTACTCGTCAACCGGATAATCCGAGCAGTAAAGAGTACCAAATGGCGCCAGGGTAGACCATGGAATGATTCAGCTCTCGTATTCTAGGGTTCAAATCCCGCCCAGAGCAAGCTTTTATCGATAAATAAAGACTTTTCCTCAGCCAAGTATGCTTAGAATATGATGGTGGTCTGTATATAGCCATGACTCTAAGTAGTTGAAGGGCAGGATAATGCTTTTTTTTATAAATACCATGATTTGGAGAACTATTCGCCTGTAGGAAAGTTGCCCGCATGTTCCGAACAGAACGGGGCCGTGAATGCTTCTTTTTATAGTCTTCCTGAACCGATAAACTTATTTTAGAAAACTTGAATTGCATTCTCCCAATAATTTATTCTAAATTTACATCAAAGAGCGAAAGAAAAACATTTTATATACAACTGTACGGGGCATGCATCATTAATATCTATAGCTTGGAAACTTTATTATGCTACGATCAATGCCTATATACTGGCAAGAAGCCATGTAAATAGAATTCAGTGGTACATGTACAGTGTTCTCTCAGTCCAGTACAGATTATCACAGTTAATTGGCTGTTTAGCCTGCTAATTGTGTGCTACTAGTTGTAAGTGTTAATACTTGCAACTAATGCACAAACGTAATATCCTACGAGTACATAAAAAAAAAAAGATAAATAAAGGACAAGTGTCACAGGAAGAATGTGGAGTATTACATTCTCGCATACAAATGGGGGGTATCATGGTATTTTCTTTAATGCCTCACGCACGCGCAGCTATGTCGCCTTAATTTTGTATTCCAAAGATCTAAATCCTTGAGGGAGATAAAAAGAAATACAAAAAATGCTCTTGATTTTATTACTTTCTTATGTCTTCCTTCATGCTTTTAGCGGTCAAGTCGAAGTACGGACTATTTATAGCTGGCGCCACTTCTTTGAGTGTTATTTTTTCAAGACCGTATTGTATTAATTTACATAATAGTTTTAAAAGTATTTATCTAGAACATAAATAATATTCAAAATTATCGATTTATAAAAAAATCGATTTTACGATTTATTTACACCTTGACCGAACCCCAACTAATTCTCTACTAATAATATCCACGGTCAAAATCTCCATTCAATCATAAATTTATTTATTTTTAATTCATTAATGTATATTTCCATGTTTTCTGCCCAATAGTGAAAGAATAAGGAAGGTAATTGAAACTTTTATATTTTTTTTAGTTTCATTGATAAAAATATGTGTACATGAATTATTTTGTGATACCAAAATTTGAAAATGTCAAATTACTGTGATACGAACAGCTCTTCTGTTCCAGGTTATTGGTGAGAGTGGGTAGGGGGGGGGGGGGGTGGAGAAGCAGGCCATAATTAAAAGCTAATATTCATCTAATATTGATATGTAAAATGGGTTAATTAATAATATTTATGCAAAAACATTCCTGTATGTTATAAGAATAAAAGAATCCTTTTGTATTTTGTAGACTTTTTATTTTATTTATTTATTTTTATTGAACCAGCTGAAATAGCTAAAAGTAGATGTATACCTGTGTCTCTGGTATTCTGTTTCCATCTTCCTGATGTCCTAGTAAAACCTATCTCCTTGTACGTCTCATTCTTCTCCCGATTTTTTTTTGGGGGAAAAATTCAAATTTAAGTGTAAAAAAAGCATTTCCAGTGACTACGACACTCAATATTTCATACATTTTCAAGAGTTTGTCTATGAGAATCACATAATCTTTATATTTCTTGTTACCCTGAAATATTTTCACTACACTCACAAAGCTCATAGACTCACTACACTCATAAAAATATTTAAAAGAAAGCCCTTGAATTTTAACTCTTTGAAACTGCTTGAAAGAGTATCGAAATCAATTTAAATCACGTTGTATTCAGGGGTTAATATATTTACATACTTTTATACGTTTAAGGTTTAATGAGTTCTTAATTAATTTTGCTTGATGTTAACAGTTGAAGTTATCAAGCGTGGTAAATATCCAATATTTTATCTTAAGATTAGTTATTATATAGGTAGACAACTTAGAAGTTTATAATGTATACATTTCAAGTACAATGTAATATAAGAACTGAAAAAAAAATGAAAGCTAAATACCTCCTGCTAACTGTTTTTTTTTAAATTAACATATCTTCATTAATTTTAAATTACGCTCAATAAAAATTGCTTAACTGTTTAATAAGCTTATTTTTTTTTTATTATATGGATAACTAATTATGAGGATAATATACAACTTCTATGGTAGAAACAAAATAAACAAATAAAATAAATAATTTAATTTAAAAATTTAAGCTTATGTATTTATTATCAATTAGTTTAATGAAATTTATTCTTAATTTGTTTTTTTTGGTCTTTACTAAATTTTGCTCGTTAATTATTTTCACCCTACTCATATATTTGAATCTTCCTTGAATTTTATATATCATGGAATATTGAAATTTATGAAAACAGTTCAAGTATTTTATTATTCGGTATCTATATGTAGACGATTGTCTAAAAATCCAGTTTCTAACAATCTTACCGAAAGAATCTATATCTATACAAATGGTTATTATTAATTCAAATATATGGACATAGATATATATGGATATATATATATA
>KZ807641.1:357126-369437 GCA_000696205.2 Oncopeltus fasciatus | reverse complement strand
AATTAAAATTAAAATTAAATTAAGAAGAGTCATTTAAACAGCTTGACAATGTCAGCTCCTCCGAGCATGAGCGATATATTCGTCGGCCTCGGAGGTTGGACTCTCGACACTAGTGCGGGGAATTTAATAACTTATCAGACTTGTCCCGGTAGCATAAGTGGTAAATGCACCGGCCCGGATAGCAGGGGATCCAGGTTCGAGTCCTGGCTGGGACAGTTAGATTTTTTATTCTGTTCCCTTGCACTAAAAATTATCTAAATTTACGTGGGATTAAAGACCACAAAATAAATAATATTTATATAATTAAAATTAAAATTAAATTAAGAAGAGTCATTTAAACAGCTTGACAATGTCAGCTCCTCCGAGCATGAGCGATATATTCGTCGGCCTCGGAGGTTGGACTCTCGACACTAGTGCGGGGAATTTAATAACTTATCAGACTTGTCCCGGTAGCATAAGTGGTAAATGCACCGGCCCGGATAGCAGGGGATCCAGGTTCGAGTCCTGGCTGGGACAGTTAGATTTTTTATTCTGTTCCCTTGCACTAAAAATTATCTAAATTTACGTGGGATTAAAGACCACAAAATAAATAATATTTATAAAATTATCTGCTAACGTTTCGGCTTACATTGTAAGCCAACTTCAGGACTATCTTAGTGACAGGACGTCCTCTATCGTCTTTATGATAGCTCTAAATATGGCTTATATTGTATTCTTATATAAATAAAAAAAAAATCCATTAATTTAGGTTGTTATAGTGGGCGAAATAATCCTGATTCTTGTATTTTATTAACTGATTTATTAGTGGACATATTAGGGGATGTTTATAGGGCGTAATAACCTAGAAGTTGATTGCCCTACAATCTACTACTACTACTACTACCTTACTAGAAATCTGCTAAAGATAACCTTATAAGTGATAAATAATGTGTTTATTAAATTTAAAATCCCTAAAAAAATACTGTCTCGAGAAAAAGGCAATCTGAATAATGCAGGAATCAGAGTTTAATATTTAAACTTTTGTAAATAAAGCAAGTTTTTTCGACTTTAAAGCAAGGAAATTCGACTTGTCGAAAAATATTGCCGTAAAAGGATTAATTCTTAGTGGAGGTAAGATCGGCTTAGCTCAGGAAGTTGTTTGATAATCTTTCTTCTGAGACTTTTTGTCATGAAGGATTTACTTCTAGTTTTATTGCACTTGGTATGGGGACAGGGACCTTGGAGAGATCCTACTAACTTAAGCAAGAGGAGTGCGAGAAAAAACCTCTCATTTCAGTAGAAACATTAAATATTGCACAATACCACTCTCTAGGCGTATCATAAATCATTGTTAATAATCAGACCACACAGAGCTTCATCGCTCCTTTGTGACAAATTCATAAGCATATAATAATATGCCTAACTATGTAGCATAAAGGGAGTTTTAGTCGCAGTATTGCAGTATTATGATTTTTACTTGCCATTAAAAGGTACTGAGCGTTTTTTAGAAGATCTGTGTCCACTTTCGAAAAAAAAAATCCAATTAAATTTGCCGAACATACATAAAAAAGTGAAAAATTAATTTGAACAACTCAAGTTTCAAATTATGAAAACATACATATGTAAACATGTATATGTATACATATATACATATGTATAAACAAAAAAAAACACACACACACACATATATATAATTTTATCATGAAGGATTATATATGACTGATAGGTATATTAAACTTTTACTTCCTACAACATTTTTCAAAAAGCTGCCTAATAAGCTTTAAGAATTTAAGAAAAAAGTATGAGAGTGCACCACTTCTGACCTAAGAATTACCTCACTCCCCACTTCTGGCCGACATGTATGTATATAAAGCCTTTAGGCTCTCTAGCGTCAGCAATTTTTAAAATAATGAACCCAATTGAGATATTTAAGCTGCTTTTTCCAAACCGTTGTATGAGTTTGGTGATTGCCGAAATCGACCGATGGGGGGGGGGGGGTCAGAGGGAATCAGAGATTTAAAATGATTCATTTCATTATTATTCGCGTTACGAGAAAATAAATTTTTAAGACTAAAGAGGTGCTTACACCATTAAGCGTTAATAAGAATAAGCATTAATAAGCCTAACGCTCGAAATTGAAGAATGAAGTGAAATTATGCGAGCACTCTTAATTTTGAAATAATGAAATCAAATTCAGTACTTACGAAAACTCTTGAATTAATACTTTTTCATTGAAATCAGATATGTGGGAGGGTGGGTTTAAAGAAAGATCAAAATTTATATTGATATCTTTGTTTTATTTGAGTTACGATAAAGTTTGTTGAGCTTAAAAGATGTAAAATCTATTTTTTTCTTTAATGTTTCTTTTCTAAAACATTTTACATAAACCTGTTATTAAGGAAAAAATTCATGAACAAAACTAAGAGGGCTGAGTACTCCCCACACTTTTATTTCTCATTCAGCATTCAGCCAGGTTTATGGTCTTTCTTTTTGCGCGCATTGCTTGTCGACTTATTAGTTATATATCCTCATTTAGGTCCACTCTAATGAAACATGAGAAATCTGCTTCGCTTACGCAGTGCCTGCGTGACGTATTTTTTTTTTTTTTTTTTTTTAATGAGAAGAGACTAGCTACTATCTAGCTAGTAGAATTAGCTACTATCTAGCTCAAAACCAGATCAGATGTCCTCTTTCCAAAGGAGCATTTGTCTAAACCGGTAAAGCTAGATATAATTAGCAATCCGGGCTAATCTTAGCTTGCTGTTGTTCCAACAGTGTCCAACCTGTCCCGCAAATATAAACACTGTCAAAAATGAAGAAACAGTATATTTTTAAGGCCATAAACAATGGTTTGTGTTTAGTTGGCCGTCGAAAGTAGCCATGGCTTCAGCCAGGATGAGAAAATAAAATGCACCAAGATTTTTCGGGTGACCAATTTTATCAGTTGTTCTACTGTCTACGTTGTGACCTGATACTGCCCTCGGTGGTTTCCCCAAACATCACTACCGATGGTGCCCTACATTGTGAGCCGTCACGTAGGCAAATAATAAAGTGATCACTCACAAATTTTGGTGCATTTTATTTTTCTCATCCCGACCGAATCCCTGACTAATTTCACACTTAATAATTTTGGAGGGTGAGAGAAATAACCCTTAACAGGTAAAAAAGAGCAACGGTGGCTGTAAGTAGTCCAGCCGGAAATTCCCATTTGCTCCTAATTATCTAGGTATGTCACCTGCTCCCACCAGTAAAGGGTTGCTCAATGTGAGCCTCGCTGGGATCCGAACATCGACTGTTACTTTCAAAAAGAAAACCCACTAAGATAACTAAATTCATTTAATTTGAAAACTGTAAATAAATGCATTTTCCCCAATGTACAAAAATATTAAAAATGAATAATAATCAACGATTTTATAGAGAAAGCACTCTGATAAACCATCCTGAGGAACATGGTTATAATATTGTTTAATAGATGTTTTTTGTTGGGGTTTGGTCAAGGTAGATCCAAAAAAATACATATTAAAAAAAACACAATTTTTAAAAATTTGTATTTTTTTTATCTACCTTGATCGAACCCCAACAAAAAAATATCTGATAGTAATATCTACGGTAAAGAAAAAAACTCAGAATATAATGTTGTTTTTTCTGGAATAACCGTTGACAAATAAATAATGCCACTTGAAATGAAGCATAACATAAATAAAAATAATGATGAATGGTTCACTGTTGGGTTAAAATATTATGTGATAAATTAAAAAGTTCTTCGAAAGCATCTTATCAGATGAATTATATGCAAGAAAATCTATACGAGTAGAAAAAGTCGGAAGAGAATTATAAGCACTGTAAAATATTTTCAAATAGTAATAAATAATTTAAAGCAGATAACAGAATTAAATCTATAATATACTATCCTTTTATAAAAATATATTCTAAAAAGTGAAAATATGGATTTTTTTTTTTTTTAGATCAGATATAATGGTGAAGTAATGACCAGTTTTGAGGCTTCTATTATTATGAATGACAATTAAGACTATTTATAAAGTCAATGCAAAACTTACTTACTATTAACATTATCCAATGTAAATTAAACAAAAACTAAATATAGTTCATTTTCATTTTATAATGAAAGAAGGGATGATTTAAAATATTCGAAATCGCAAAAAACAAGTCCAACTTCAACTTATTACCAATTTTACTTTAAATTAAAGGTACTTGGTAAGTTGAGGGTATCCCTTTCGGACGTTCAAGCCTTTAGGGTTGCGGTTTCGAGTCCCGCCCTGGGCAGGCTTTTATTGGGATATAAAAGCCAGTACCGAGCCGGTTGTTACCACAGAGTGGTTACTTCTCGATAGAATCTCTCTAAAAAATACATAAAGTAACACAAACTTATTGGAAACTAGAAATTCCATAATCACCTCAAGTAGATGTATGTCATATAAGTCTAGGTGGGTCCAGGTCTTGGAAGGATTAGCAGATAACGAAGGTATCAGGAGGATGACAACAAATATCAAGGATCTACTTTAAGAAGTAGTTGTTTCTTCTGGAGCCTTCGTGTTTCGTTGAAAAATGGGATTTACTTTTAGTGAAATAGTTGACATTATTATAATTTTTGCAAGTGCCGTGGTAAAGCAAAGCGTGCTACTAGGCTTTATGCTCAGCGCTACCCATATCGGATCTTACCTTCCTATAAGATAATATTACGAATTTTAAATAATGCATGTCAAATTTTTGTTATAAAAAAAAGGGTGCATAGGAAAAGAGATGGGGACATATTTGAAGAGTAATGTCAAATTCACACCTCAGCATTCAGTAGATAGCCAGGCACTCTGTATTCTCAGCAGGAAAAGTTCGTATCTATCTCCACCAAGCTTTATCTGAACACGACAGGATGTGTAGGAAGGAGTTCTACAATTGGGGTGACGATATGGTATGCGGAACAGGCATTTCTTTAGATCTGTACTCTCTTCAGATGAAACCCGAACAGACATAATTACCTCTACTGGTCTATTGTTAACACCCATTGGATCCGCTAGGTAGACAGACAACACCGAATAAAATCATTAAATGGTGTGCATTAAATGTATTACTTATTTGATCGGCCACTCAAGAAAGCTGATTATATCAGATTGATCGAAGATCAACACCCACAGCTTCTTGAAGATGTAACACCCCCACATAAGACTACACATGTGGTTCCTGCATGGTGAATGTCCTGCACACTATTCCCAGGATGCTAGAAGACCTGTTAGCAGGCTATTTAACAACTGGTAGATAGGTCAGTGTGGATCATTTTTATGATATGACACAATTAGATTTTTTCTTATGGTGAGTATTAAAAAATTAGGTTTATGCCCACCCACCCAGTAAACCAGATCACATGAGGGGGGGAGTGTTGCTGCGCGAACTGTGTAATGTGCATTTTAAGAACATAACTTAATGAACTTAAAGAATTACTTTTTTTATTGTTTCAAACATGTCATTTTTTAGTAGATGTTTTTTTATGGGGTTCGGTCAAGGTTGATCCGAAAAATACAATTTAAAATGTGCCAACTTTTGGCTTGGGTTGCAAGCCATCTTCAGAATACATTTTTTTTTTTAATTTTATTTTATCAACCTTGACCGAACCCCAACATAAATTCTCTACGGTCAAAAACTCTCCATTCGATCGGTAACCGTCTTATTCTCTAGTAAGCTGACTCACTACACGCGACGACGGTGTTTACGCTCGTGGAGAGAAAGGACAACACACTTGGGGGGAAATCCAAGAGCCAATGCCTGGTATCCCGAGGGGGACAGTTGACTGGAAGAAGAGAGGAACCGGTAGAGCAAGTCTTCAAGGCCGTGTTACCAGTCTGCACCAAAGTCCGCCATAGTGCTGATGACCTTTTGGTGGCGGGGGAGGGGGAAGTAAGGGAAGGAAACGGCCGGTTTGCGCGCGAAGGAAGCGCGAATCCCCCCCCCCCCACACACACTTATGAATGGACGCTGCAGCGGTGCACAGTGTTCTATTCTTCTCCTCCATTGCCAGATCTATGTTTAGCTTATCGTTTAGTCAGGCTAATTTGAAAACTATATTTAACTGCGTAACTTTGAGTAATATGCTCTCTTTACAGTTTATTTTCTTTAGTAGATAATTTTACCACACCATCGTTAAGTGGCAAGACGTCTTCCTCCAGAAGTTTAACGAATACTTGATTTCGAAGGTTAATCTTAAAATACAATCTTTATATTGTTTTAGAAGCTTAAAATGAATTACATTTTTTATAAAAGATTATTATAATCTTTAATTGCATATATTAATCGTATGTCAAACAATTTAAAAATACAATATTATTACATTGTATTCATATTCTCACGTTCTCAATAATCATTTAAATTACTATAAGTCTGACATAAAAAAAATGCATAAAATTTATTTTCTAGAATTTCCTCTTCAAAAATTTTTTTTTGTTTTATTAAATGGTTTACAATAAATATATCAAATCTAAATATCAATAAAATTAGTAATAGCTATAAGAAAAGTAAATGTTCTACACACACACACACACTCGTACATTCATGTCAGTATACTACTAAAATCTGAAATATTTCACTTTCATTATTAATAATTGTAAATGAAATATTATTTTACTATTCGTATCTTATACTAATAACGTGATTTTTTAGGAAAAAATTATTCATGGATTTATATTCCAATTATATAACTTTATTTTTCTTTCAAGGAACATCCAAAAAAGTAAATATAAAAACTCAACAGAGAATTTTAGACTATAGGTATAGTAAAATAAAGGGCCATCTGTTTACCTTAAAGGACTTCTATTAAAACATGTTTGGAAATTTTTGAACTTAATTTATTTTTACTATAGAACGAATACTATGAAGTTTATAGTAAAAAAACGTTTTTCAAGTTCACCTATTCTACAAGCCTCCAAATTTCTTTTCCATTTCATCGGACGTTTATTGAAAATTTCGTTCGCTGCTACTGACCAGAGCAGGTCAATTTGACAAAAAATAAGCTCAAAATAAGAAAAAACAAAAACCTTATATAGAATTTTCGGCCGTTCGCCATATAATCTTACCTTTGATATTAATGTGTAAGGAGAATAACAAATCCCTGGTCTTTAAAAAGGCTTCACCTTACAAAACCCCCCTCAAAAATTTTTTTTTTAATTTCTGACTCCACATGACCGTTTAAAAATACTTTTTGGATGAGATGTTCTATTGAATAACAAATATCGACATTTCCAATTATGTCTTATAGAAATAAATACAAAATTTATGGCAATTATTACAAAATCTTGGAGATGAAACGTCAAGTACTATATAAAAAGAAACAAGCTTAAAGAAAGAATAATAATTGTCTTTTTTTTTCTTCTTTTTTTTTAGATTTTTCTTAGGCAAAAGTTATTTAAAAATGTTCAAAAGGAGAGTTTGTTGACCGTAGATATTATTCTTAGATGATTTTAGTTGGGGTTCGGTCAAGGTAGATCCAAAAAACACAAATTTAAAAAATGTATTTTTTAATAAAGGATTATCTGCCAACGTTTCGGCTTACATTGTAAGCCATCTTCAGGGCTATCATGAAGATGAGAGAGGACGTCCTGTTCCTAAGTTCATATTTCCATGATCGTCATCATGATAGGCAGCCCTGAAGATGGCTTACAATATAAGCCGAAACGTTGGCAGGTAATCCTTTATTAAAAAATACATTTTTTAAATTTGTGTTTTTTGGATCTACCTTGACCGAACCCCAACTAAAATCATCTAAGAGTAGTTTTAAAATATTTTCAATATTTCAAGAGCTATTTTTATTTTCAGTTTGTAGTGCTTTTTTAGTTAAAATCATATAAGAAAAGAAAATTTTTTAAAATACCAATACTTTTTATAAAGAATGTCAAAATAAAGAGTCAAGATAATAAAAATAAAAATACTAATAACTATTAATAAGAAAAAAGAGCAGTTATTTTGAAAATAATTGCATTAAATTAGCAAAAATGCCTCATTGAACAACTTCAATACTCATTCCAAATCAGGCGTATTTTTTGTGGTCTTTCGCTACCACAAAAAGCACGACTGATTTTCTCCCTCCACACTTAGCAAGCCTTCCTCAGAGTGGCTTGTTCTGTCTAATGGGTTTTCGAAGGTGGTATTTCTCTTTCTTCTTTTTTAGGCTCCGAAAAAACGAAGTAGTGTGAGATCTTATATTTAACATTATCTAATCTTGACGGGGAACAGAGCGTCTACTAGGTTTCAGCTTCTTGCTGTACGCTTATCTCCTACGCAGAGCGCTTAGTGAAGTAAACGGCTAATGCCCGGTCTCAGTGGTATTCTCGCTTGGGAATATAGGGAGAAACCGCGATCCCGATAACCTAATCTTGATCTTGATAAAGCCACCAGAATTTATTTTGTTTTAAATGGAGAGTTTTTCGACAGTGACTTCATGTCATGAATGTCGGAAAAATATCCAGACATAAATATTTGAACCACCTCTGGTGTCCTCACAACACGTCTCAACTCGCTTTCATGATACCCCTGAAGATGGCTTACATTGTAAACCGAAATGTCGGCAGATAATAAAAAATACATGGATCAACCTTGACCGAACCCCAACAAACTTTATTTATTTTTTATAAAAGATTACTTTCCTAACAGGACAAAAACTGATGTAATCGACCTAAAAAATCAATACCATAACCTCCTCCTAAAAACTTGGCATCTTAAATTTAATGACCATAGAATTCGCAAATGTAATTGAAAAATAGTGTAAATTATAGCACGATAATATATTTTCTTGCATATTTATAAATGTAGTTTAATATGAATTTTTAATAATATTATTCATCACAAAAACTGTAGAAAATTAATCAAAATTAAGTAATCTATTTAAAATTCTCTTTCAGCTATAAATTGTAGAAAAGGTACATATCTCAACTAAATTTGCCACTTAACACATCCCAAGTGTCATAAGAGGTACCAGTACCGCTAAACGTATCACAATGAAATTCACTTTAATGCACATGAATGGTCCTATATGAAATTTCGAAAGCAGCTTATGACAAAATAGATCTGTGAATGAGAAAATTCGAGTACATGGAATAAAAAGAGAACTTTTCTTTTCTTTTTTTTTTTTGAGAAATTAGTTTCCGATTTAGAAATTAGTTAAAAATAAATAAAACATTTTGTAATTTTGATTACAATGAATAATTTAAAAAAAAAAAAAAAAAAAACATTAATGAAAGTAACATGAAGAGAGGGGGTGACCAGTGACACCACTCTCAAAATATTACTAATAAAAAAGTTTTTTGTGGGATATTGTCTTATGAGGAATTTACTTGGTGCCCTCCTCAAGGCACAAGTTGTGAGCCAAGGTCGTATTTCTCAGCACACGGGTTAGGTATGGTTTTACATACATTCGTGAGAAGTGGTACTCCCCCCCCCTCCCACTCCTGAACCCCCATTCAAAAAAAAATTGCTATCGGGCAAAGAGAACACTGGAAAAATATTCAAATGATAGGACTGTATTGTACTGACGTCACTGACTGGGCTATAGTTTCAGCATCGTTGTTTCTCCTGATTATCTCTTATCTGATTCGAAACTAACATTAGAACCGTTTCTAAGTACTTCTTGCATTTCAATTTATAACACAGATGCCAAATTCTAATTCGTGTTAAGTTAAAAGAGAGGGACTCTCTTCCAAGTGTTGAATTTACATTCTTAAACATCTTTCTTTTTATTCTTAAGCATATATTTAAGACAATCTAATCTTTATGAAAGAGCGTCTGCTAGGTTTCACCTTCTTGCTATTTGTCATTCAGGGTTGCAGACAGGCTCATCGTTAAACAGTTTCATGGATTCAGGATGTATCTCATAATACGCAGTTTGAATCTCAAAATAGGTAACCTTACCAAAAAGAACAAAATTTTCTTTCAACGAGACTGTGAAAGATAAAACAAACAGTTAGTTAGGCATATTATTATATTAAGAACAAAAATAATTATGACAAAAAATTAATGTTTAATTATTAACTTTAACTATCTTTAATAAATACTTATCTTAGAAACGATAATGGTTCAACAGAAACATTTTAAAGTACTTATAGTTGTGAATACATTAATTTTTTTTTTTAATTTTAAACTATTAAAAAGGTTCGCAAAAATGTTTTTCGATGTGTAATCTCTTATAATGATTTATAAAGAAAAATAACATGTATCAAACTAGTTTTCCGTTTGTTTAATTTAAATTTAATATAAAATGCTATGTCTAGTGATTCGAAGCAGTCATTTTATATTGTTTAAATTACAGCAATTATAAATACGATGACGACTACGAAATTTCTCGGGCTTTTGAATGGTGATTGTGAATCTTGTGATTATTATCTGCAGCATTCTAAATCAACTGTATTAGCTCAAAAGTCACCTAATAATCAGACAGAAAGATTGACTTCAGCACAAGTCTTGTGACTTGTGTGATATTTATCAAAATATTGAAATCTTTAAAAATTTCAATTAGCTGTATTCACTCTTCCGAATTAGTACAATATTAAAGTTGTATACGCTATTAAGAAAAGAACCAGGACCAAATTGCGCAAGTTCAATGATATTTTGAAAAACTTCAATAGCTCTTAACAAATCCTACATTAGAGAAACTAATAATATAGTCTGTTAAAAAAGATATATACATACATACATGTATATATATATATATATATATATATATATNTTTATTTTTTTAACAAACCGTTAGGTGAATTCTTTAATAGCTAAAATTAGTTGAGAGGGGGAGAGAGTTTGAAGGATGAAGAAAATTTTAAATCTTTATACCTTCGTTATTATCAGCGATTCGAAAAAAAAAAATGTAAGAGACAAAATAAATGTAAATGTAACTTTGAAACATTTTTTTTAATGAATATTAAGAACGATATTTAAAAATACAATTTAGAGTTTTAGGAGGGGGTAAGAATTTATTTTTGGGAAAAAAAGGGGGGCGGGTTAGAGGGAGATTAATATTTATAATCTTAGTATCTTCTTTTATATTTGAGTTATGAAAACATTTATAGAAACTAATGGGTATAAAATGTAGTTTTATTTTCTTTTGTTACTGCTAGTACAATTAGTTAAAAACAATAATTTTATTTGATAACGAACTGAAAGAGTTTTTGCTTGTTTGATTTTTTTCAGAAGAGTATTTTCTTTAAATAAATATTCATAACAAAGAGAACACAAGTCATTAGTCGAGTTTTCGTCAACCAATTGGTATGTACTTAGATTTATAGATGTATTCTACGTATAACTGGGTTAAATTTTTTTTATAATCAAATTTCGAGTGGGTAAGTAGAAAGAAGAGAAATTTGAGTAACGTGAGTAGCATGATCAGTCTTTGCGAGTCCACATTGGCAGTACACATTGCTCAGGATGTGTATACAGTCACCAGCACACTCAAAAGGGACGTGTCATAAGCCAGTGAGGTAGTACGATTTGGATGAACAGTGCTCCCGTAGCAAGCAGTCACCTAGTAGGATCTATCCTAGTAGGAAGTATACAGTCAGTGAGGAGTAAGGGGACCGCGACAGACAGCTGGCCCGTCTGATTCGGTCCATGCTATGAATCAGAAATTGAAGAGCAGTGCCAACCAGAGATGACTGGCAGTCAAGGTCATAGTCGGCCTGATCTCCGATCCCTCGTCATTGTAACGTCAGTGATGATGGTCATCATGGTGATGTACAAGAAGAACATGGCTAGTGAGTATCGAGGAGTTACGTACTCATGATCTAGACTAAGGTGATACACCCTTTCTAGATGTCTCTCAGCCATACCCTGGCACCTTCACTGAGAGATTCCTTGGCCCTGATGATGAGATTGTGCGACTGTTGGAATGTTCAGTTCTAAGAAAACTTTGTTTTAATTTTAAATATATATGTGTGTGTGTGTGTGTGTGTGTGTGTTTTATTATTAACTATGCATGTACATTGTATACAATATTTGTATGGTATGTACCGATAAAACTCCATTATGGCAGGGTTACTGTCATAAGGAAAAAAAAAAATAAGATCGAATTTCTGATAATTCTCCCTTCACAAAACTTGACGATCAACAAATTTACCTGCATAAGATGAAAAGGCTTAAAGAAATATTTACGTAATTTTACTATAAACAGGTATAACTTGAACACTTTTTGCCTGTCTTGAAATGGTCGGAAACAACTGTAGTGAGTTCTAAAGATGTAGTGAACACGGACATCTAACTGTGACAAAGCGCTCTGAAGTGGGGAAATGCTTTAGGTTTCCTGAGATTCGTTCAAAAGAACAAACTTCTGAAAGTAACAGCTATTATAG
>KZ807641.1:294940-354605 GCA_000696205.2 Oncopeltus fasciatus | reverse complement strand
ATTAATTCTATATTATGCATTGTTTTTTAATTAAAATAACTCAACGTAAATTTTTTTTTTCACAGATATATCTAACTTCATTTTTGTATTCTGATTATAACTTATGCGGAATACATTCTTCTTATCATCAATAATTTCATAAGGGGACATTAAAAATTAAAATACATACACTAATATTCTGCACACACACCCATAATTCATAATATTCATAAAATACAATTAATTATAGAGACCTTTGTCATTCTTTAAATATCAATGAATTGTGAAGATACTCTTCCAATGTGCTTATTGATAATGATTAATTATATTTGATACATTAATTAAAACTATAGAAATTACTATTTAATAAATAATATTGAATTATATAATGAACAAAGGATTATATAATGAACATAGGCCTGTGGCAGCTTTTGAATACTTTCAAAAATTAATCAATTAGTTTGTAAAACTAAAAAAAATAAAAAAATAAAAAATAAATAAACACTAGATTATACCCCTTCACGGCGGTTAATGTCAATTCCCCCTCCCCCTCTTTTCACTATATTAATAAAAAACTTCTAAGACAGAGGTCAATATTCCCAGATCGAATTGATCACAAAATAAATTAGAAATTTTAGAGATAATAGATTGCCCTTTCGTTGTTCCTGCCTACATTGTGTTAATAATAGCCATCTCACTCAATTATTGAAAGTAAATAAGAAAAATTTGTCACGGGGACGCTGTTTTAACAGTTCGATCAAACAAAAAATACATATAAAAAATGTATTGTCTCTGAACAATTACTGAGGTCTGTAAGTAAACAATAATACTTCTAATAATAATTGGCTTACTTCTAATGAATAATTAAATTCTCAAATGTTAAGAGAAATAAATATAAAGCATGCAATAAAGCCAGTAGCTGCACAGACAGCCTAGTGGCTACGGCGCTAGGCTCCAGGACCAGAGATATCCGGGTAAAGAAAAGACAAAATCGGTAATTTTTTTTTTCTTTCCTATCTCATGCATGTAAAGAACCAGTAGATTCTTAGCGCGCTCCTAGGAACACCCTGATTCGGTACGATTCTCAATAGTAAATAAATTTGCAGAGAAAAATCAGCCAACCATAAAGATGGGCAAACCATATACTTGCAACAGTATGAAGTAGGTCGTAAAGAGCATATTCGTCTGATATATTTACTCTTCGGGTATTTTTAAATAATAATAATAAAACTAATAATATTCCCCATCCATGAATAATACCTCAATTAAAATAGATTAACAACAATATTTAAATTAACAAAGTTCAAAAATTGTATCGCCAAATTTACATGTAATTGAGTTTTATATAAGCTCTGAGGTTGGGACTATTGTTCCAAAAAAAACTATATAGAAGTAAGGTATAGAAGAAAACGGTGTGAACAACTGGTAAACTGAATCTTAAATTTTCAATTTCAAGTATTACACTTTTAACAGTCATCTAAATCAAGGAAATCAAGACATTCATGCAGTGATTGTTGAACATAGAAACCACTCGAGCTTACAATAAAAAAGAAGATGTGAGGAATGCAAATTTAGAATTTAATTTAATTCAGTAAAATAAATTTAAAATGAAATATAAATTTCACAGAAAAAGCAATTAGTAAGCTTGTACAAATAAAGTTTATTATTACAAGCTGCAAATGTTAGTATTTATTTTTTCATTGTGTCACTTGTACTAATTGTCAGTTCCACTACAAGTTCCATTAAATAGTTAAAATACTTTATGTGGTTTCACAAATGAAATAGCTAATGACCAATACATAAAACATATAATCTATAAGAAACATTTAAATATTTGACATTACTGCTAAATGCAAAATCTTACTCTTTTGACTAGAAATTTGAGAGAGCTTGAGATATATGCCGCTTTATTAAATATGAACTATACTTCAGAAAAAATAAACTATCTTGTGTGTAAAAGATTATTATCATAAAGTGAGAATAAACCTAATTTATTTTAACTTCGATAAAACTACGTTAATTCTTAACTTTATTCTTTAAAAAATCCAGCAGTTTACCTACCATGAAAGTTTAGTCAAGATTACTGTAAGTACCAATGAAGAAGTCAAGCATCGTATAAAAAAAAAGCCTGCCTACCTTTCTTCATTATCTAATATAAATAGAAAAAACGAAATTAGGATTTTACACTTCAATTTTGCAATAATGAAACCGGAGAAATATACGTATCTATTGACCATTTTGTCATGTCAATAAGACTTATTCAAGCGGTATCACTTTTAATTTTTAGTGCAAGGGAACAGAATAAAAAACCAAACTGTCCCAGCCAGGACAAGAACCTGGATCTCCTGCTTTTCGGGCCGGTGCGTTTCCATTTACGCTACCAGGACAAGCCTAATAAGTTATTGAATTTCCCACACTAGTGTCGAGAGTCTAACCTCCGAGGCAGACAAATATATCGTCTTATGCTCGAAGGAGCTGACATTGTCAAGCTGTTTAAATGACTCTCGTTATTTACTTTTAAATTTTAATTTTATAAATATTATTTTTTGTGGTATTTAGGTAATCCCACGTAAATTTTAACAATTTTTAGTGAAAGGGAACAGAATAAAAAGAACAGTTAGGTTAAATACAACAAAAAAATAATATTTATAAAAGTTATCACTGAAATTTTCTTTCTTCTCTACAGCTCACCAATTTTTTTTTTCCATTCCCCCTATGTGCTTTTTCGCGTTCTTGGTTTTGTATACTCGAGAAAAACAGTTAGATCATTAAGAACAGTAGATCTTAACTTCACTGTGCCCTAATTACGCTATAGCGGCCTCATCAAACAGGACTAGGTTAAGGCAATAGTCGTTTCTCCCGATTTCCCTTGAAGAAGAAGTACAGAAAGCCAGGAAAACATGGAATGAGGTTAAGGCCCACGGTAGAGACAGAGATTGATGGACAAGCTTCACAGCAGTCCTATGTTCCAGCAAGAGTTCAATGCCGGAGCGAGGTGATGTTTTTAATCAAGTTCCTAAGTAATAATAGAATGTTACTTCAATTAAGCAATGTTCTGAATAGAATTGAAGTATTTTAATCTAAACTAGCGCAGAAAAAGATTAAATATGGATTTAACATTATAGAAAGTTGAAATTATTTGCGTAAAAATGAGAAAACAGATATTAACATTTTATCAAAAGATGTAACCCTATATTCTACAATAAGTTACTTTAAAATATAATGACACATTATTACAGCGGACAGAACGCAGTTCCAGTAGATCTAAGTGTACTTACTGTCTGTATGATGGAGCTAACAGACGAAAATCTCTACACATACTGATCCTTTACAAGTTATAGGCAGACCTTAGTTCAATAAATTTCAAATTTCATAATGAAAGTACTTTATTAGGATGAAGTACTAAGATGTTCCTTTCCCAAAGTTGTTTGTTTTTCACTCAACATTTTTTGGCTCCAAAGAGCCATTCTCCCAAGCTGTTTAATCTCCACGAGGTGTGAGGGCCACTTACAAAAGGCCTGCACCTCATGGAGATACCAACAGAGTTTAAGTGCTCTTGAGGATAGCTCATTGGTGCCGAAAATCTTTGAGCGGAAGCAACTGTGAGGAAGGAACTTTTTTTCATGTTTTTATTTTTGTTGGAGTTCGGTCAAGGTTGATCCAAAAAAAAAATATATGAATTTAAAAATTACAGATTTTTTTAAAATTTTTACTTTTTTGGATCTACCTTGACCGAACCCCAACAAAAAAACATCTGATAATAATATCTACGGTCAAAAAAACTCTCCATTGAAACTTCTTAATATTTCATGCAAGCAAAGAAACCCACAAACAGGCTTAACCAATATGAAAGTACTTCTTGCGCGGTTAAGCGAAGATCTTCTGTCTGCTTTAGACAATTCATTGAGATTCTCCTTTCACTGTTGTACTCCCTGTGCTTTTATAACAGTTTTCAAATTAAATTTCACAATTTTTTAAAAATTTTATAAAATTTTTAGTAGCTTAAATAACAACGGAGTTATTATAATTATAAATGTTGGTCTCTGATTTGTCAATTAAATTTTGTTATATACTCCTATTTATATCGATCTTTAAGGAAAAATGGGAAAAATCTGCTTTGATTACGCAGCTCCCACGTGATGGGCTTTTTCTAATTATGATGAGTTATCTCCAAA
Organism: Oncopeltus fasciatus; assembly: GCA_000696205.2. Classification (NCBI taxonomy): domain Eukaryota; kingdom Metazoa; phylum Arthropoda; class Insecta; order Hemiptera; family Lygaeidae; genus Oncopeltus; species Oncopeltus fasciatus. Next base: position 350,451 of record KZ807641.1, on the reverse strand, counting down.
GTTAATAAGATTGTAAAAGCTACAACTTTTCTAAAGTAAAAGTTTTTAAAATAATAAAAATAAAAGTAAAAAANAAAAAAAAAAAAAATGTAATAAATTTATTGTTAACACTAACAACAAAAAGATATTGACGATTATTCCATTTTTTTTTTCTTTAAACACCCTATCTCATCCCATTACATCCGATATGGGAATCTACCCCACTCCCTACCCCCCAAAAAAATTAAAAAGATTTTGTGTTCTGTAATTTTTTTCCTTCTTAATTATAAAGATATTAAGATTTTTAATTTTGGTCTATCTTCATCCCCCTCCCCCTCTGTCTTAGCCGATTTAGACATATTAAAGACCTCATGAAATTGCCTGCAGAAAAATGTTCAAATACCGAATTTAGTTTCTTTATATCAAAAACTTATCGAAGCTAGAAAGCATAAATATTTATTTGTTTATTCAAATTTTTTTTTCTTCCTTTCTCGTTCCTACAAAATAGGAGCTATAAATTTGTATACAGCAGCGTGGACATTTCAAGTGCATAGGTGTCCCGTCATTGGAATGGACGCTTCGGTCAAGGGTCAGACGTGACGCGTATATGTATATACTCGTCCTACCTCAACCAGGAAAAGGAAAACGAAAGTCTGTTCAATTTGATCATTGTGGCACTGTTAAAAGCGGAAGAGCTCGCATTCAGGTTGATATTCCATTAATTTTCAAATCCCTCGCCGGCAAGTTGTAGGGATCAACTTTTGAACCAAAGTCCCAGTAAATAGAAAATTTCAGATATCCAAAAAATTAGAATTTCGAAGCTAAATTTGAAGTGGTTCAGTTTAGACAAGTCTAGTACTGTCTGATTCATGGGACTAAACGCTAGTAATACAAGGGCAGTAATCATGTATGAGTTAAGGCTAGAAGAGGTTAATACCTTTCTGCCTTTTAATTCTCAAGTCTTTCCAGTAATACTGTTCAAGATATATGCTGGCTGGTAAATAATCTAAAGGGTTATTATAACTACCAATGAATATAGAACTATCATATCTCCTATTATCCGTCTTCTTTGGTTTTTGCAGATTCAGATCTTTCTGAAGATGGTTTGCAGAAACCAATGAAGACGGATTACGGAGGTTTGATAGTTACATATGCTGGCCGTTTATGAAAGCTTTGTCTATCATCAGGAGGCGTGGAAATCCGAAGAATATGGAGCTATTACTGAAACATGTCTCTGCAACGTAAACGTTTAATCAGGCAGGGAGACGGAGCCGGCGTTCGCCCCGGACGCCCCATTAATACCCCATTAAAGCCTTCACGATGTGTGTTCGATTCGCGGTGGGAGTATGTTGGCCTCGGATAATTATGGACGATGAGATCCATCATCGCGCGGGGCTGGAAACCATTATGATCCGAATAAGGAAGCGCAAATAGCTGTAGACAGTTCACACTTTCAGAGCACGATGTTGCCTTTAATTGGCGGCCAGGAGTGGAATAACAGAGTTTGATGAGAGTTAGAATATGTGCAATCGCAATATGTGCGCCAACGCCATTATGAAAGGTTTGAGGGAGTTCTGGATAAATTTCATTATGGCAATATTTCTTATAGGCGTACTATGATTTTAAGTAATCAGTGGCCTAATAATGTTAAATTGCTTCATACAATTTTTATTTACTTTTACAATTGAAAACCAAAAATAATACTGTGAAATTCCAAGGTGAAATGACAGGCTTAATCTTATTTCATAAATAAAAATTAATACTTCTAAACAATCCAGTGTGCAATTTATTTATTAATTTATAAGAACTATATTGTTTATTACATTCTGCACTTGTTATGCACCTTGTAATGGCTTGGTACAATATAGTATGAATAAATAAAATTTTAATAAGCTTGTACTTCGCTTGATGGAGAAGCTGCACAATGAGAGTACTCATAAATCACTGTTTACAATATTTACAGTTTCGTTTTTTCATAAAATTATTATGAAGTGTTGGCAATGAGGAGATCACGCGGCCATTTCCTATTCAGGATGGGTGATACTGGATAGAGTTTGGACTGAAGGATTGGGATGTATGGAAAAGTCAGAGAGGAATCTGTCCATTTATTAGTGATGAAAGTACAATTTCTCCCTTTTTACCCCTTATTATAAAAAAATAAAATAAATTCTTGAAATGGCCGTGAATTTGCGATTATCAAAACATTTTTGGATCAGATAGTGATATTTTCAGAAACGAATTTGAGTTAGCATGGAAGCGCTAACCGGCTTTGTACCCAATAATCCACAGCCTGGAATTCGAGGATTAGGCTGGAAGTTATGGTAGAAGACCTGGATAATAGAGATTCAAGAGCCCCAAACTTGAGTTTGATGAGCAATGTATTTGGCTAGCGGACATTAGAAACCTATTTCTTAGTGGTAATCAGCTCTAGTTTCAAAATATTTAAATATTGAGTTAGAAGAAGAAAATATGTTATCCAGGATAGCTATAACAGCTCTATGGGCGCTATTGACCTCTGGCACTCATTAAAAAAAAAAAACAGGTCTATCCTAAACAGATGCCATACAGTTGCCAAACAGGCATTTACTAAGACACATATATGCTAGGTCGTCGAATTTCTTACATCTGCTGAACAGCCCAGATTTGCTTAGTCCTCCGCAGAGGAAAAAATGGGGTCTCGCTATCCTGACGCCGCGGGTTCAAATACCGTCAGGGACAGGCTTTTATCTATAAAGTTAATGTTAGGAATATAGTGACAAACTGAGGGAGTTTTGAAATGGAGAATAACACTACAGAATAGAAAAAATAAGGAAGGAATTTATTCTCATGATGATATGTGATTACAAATTTATTTTAATTTTTGTCGAAAAATACTAGTTAGTGCCTTGGTCTCTGACAAAATATAAATAAAAGAAGTCTTTAAGGTTATCGCAGGGGGCGCCAGGCTAGCTCAGGGGATCCGTACGGGTCTCGCTATCCTGACGCTGCGGGTTCAAATCCCGCCCAGGTCAATCTTTTATTTATAATATAGAATCTTGTCCTGAGCCATAGGTGTTTAAAATGGGGTGGCAACCTGTAGATAGCCCCTCCCTCCAATGACCCTAAGTGGTTGCAAGGGAGGCTAACTCAGCAAAAAAAAAAAAAAAAAAGTTATTGCAATCAACAAGAGCTCATCAGTTCGCTATAGGTTCTCAAGAGAAACGCGGGAAAATTAAAATTCAAGTAAGGTACTTTTCCAGTTGTGCCAGACATTCTCAGTACAACATTGCAATGTTGTGATTCTGTCCCTGTTCACAAGCACTAGATTGGAGGAAATAACTTTTTCAGCTCAAAACATCCCTAAATATATGGCTATAACTGGGCAACATTTATACAACAGTAGAAGGAGTTAAAAGGGGAAAACTCAACAAAATTTGAGATGGAGAAGTTTTTGTCCGTACGTTCCGTCGAAATGTTCTTGATCTAACCCCAAATACCTCTTTAATCCATAAATTTCAATTTTTCTAATTTTTTAGTCACTTATTTAACTTTTTAAATAAGTAAATTCGATAATTGATAGTTACCAAAGTTATCATGAGAGCACCTAATCTACTGAAGTGGACAGCTCGCCGCGTCTGAGTAGTCTATACGATGGTTGACCTCACCAATATACTCATCGCCGATTTCTTGTGACAAATAGTGACTTTCGGGATTTATGTAAAATTTGGAAACGAAATTTGAGTAGAATAGAATTTTTCAATTAACTATTAAAAATCAACGACTGTAAAAATCAAACCCGCAAGCAATTAAATTTTTACCTTTACAAGCGATGAGCCAAATTCCATCAGGAAAAACAACTTATCGAGAAATCGAACATTCAGCTGAGTGAGTTTTCCCCTACCGTAAACTTTACTGCCTAAAAGCCACAATTATTTGTTTTTCTTGATGAAATTTGGCTCTTGGCCTGTTAAGGTAAAAATAAAGAGCGAGTTCTCTATTTTTCAAAACCAGAATAGGATTGGGAATTACCTGAACTTTCAAACAGGAGAGAAAAAAAAAAAACTGTAGCGGATCCAAAATTATGCTTAGGGTAATGAAACAGAACCCAGATTTATTTTTTGATAAAACATCCTTTTCCTAAGTTTAAGGGATTAAATGACATGTAAAGTTTAAATAATATTTACTTGCTACAATACTGTGTAATTTACGCAACTCCTGTGAGACAGACTTTTTTTTTTTGTTCCAACGTGAGGAGAAACGATGGCCATGGCAAAAATTATATTTGCATTGCTTGCAGGATTTATTTTGATAGTCATTGCTTCAATAGAATTTTTCATATAACTAGTATTTTTAATAGTTAAATGTAAAATTCTATTCAACTCAAATTCTATTTCACACCATTTGTTACAAGAAATCAGCGATGAGTAGATAGGTGAGGTCAACCTTCGTATAGATAGACCACTTAGACAGCGGCGTGCTGTCCACTTCAGTAGATTAGGTGTCCTCACGACAACATTGGTACTCAATTATCGAATTTACTCATTAAAAAAGTTAAAAGTAAGTGACCGAAAAATTAGAAAAATTTCAATTTGAGGATTAAAGAGGTATTTGGGGTAAGATCAAAAACATTTTGACCGAACGTACGGACAAAAAATTCTCCATTTCAAATTTTGTTGTTTTCCCCTCTTTTTTCTTTTTTAAGTCCTTCTACTGTTGAATAAATGTTTCCCAGATATTGCCATATATTTAGGGATTTTTGCAACTATCAATTATCGAATTTGTCCATTTATTAAGTTAAATAAGTTACTAAGTATGTTTACTACTAAATTAAAAAAATTAAAGTATACTCTTGGACAAAGAGTATAGTTTAATATAGATTAGTATACTTTATGTAGATTTTTTTTTTTTTTATTCTCTGTTTCAATCTCTAGGGGTTAAAGGGGCTTCTTATATGTCGCTATCCCATTCTAAACATCCATGGTTCAGGATAAGCCTTTATTTCATGGTAAAAGTTTGTCCAGGGCGGGATTTGAACACGCAGTGTGAGACTCGAACGGTTCCATTGAGCTACCCAGGCGCCCCTGTCTTCATCTAACGTAGCAAACAACTGACCAGGAATGCAGACTGTACACGTGGTGGTTCTATTTTGAAGAAGGGCAGACAACACGCATACCAATAGCCTTTTGACACCCCACGTGCAAATTAGGTCGTTATTTGCTCAGACTCTTTCAAAGAGACAAGAAAAGCAATGAATATAAACGGAAAACAAGTAATCTTCCTTGCCACAGCGCTATATCCCAAATGTTTGTAAAGAAGTTAACAGACCGCATATCCATTTCATTGGTTGTTTGAAGGCACAAATCAAGGCATAAGGAGATAAAACACGAAGCGGTTTAATAGGATCAAAATAGTAAGAAAATAGATAACTTCTGAAAATTAACAAGGTAGATTCTATCAAAGCCCAAACTAATAAAACAATAGGAATTGATCTAAAACAAATAGAGAGTGAGAGAAAAATTGAGCTTATGATAAGGAAATTTTTATTATTGTTTCTATGACATTTTATGCAGGGGTTTATATAGTGTGAAATTTAAGAAAAAAATAAAAAGTAAAAAGGGATATCTTATTTTTATAATGCAGTAACCAAAGTATGTATTCAGGTATTTCATTGCAACCACTTTAAATAGTTCCTTTTAAGTTAAAATCGGATGAGGAAAAGGGAGGAGGGGGTATAGCGGGAGACCAAAATTTATACTTGTAATATCTTTTTTATTATTCCAACTAAAAAAAAAAAATTGTTATGCATAATAGGCATGAAGTGTTTAATAATTTTCTATAAACTGTTTACGAAGAACGCTTAAATTGTTGAATGTAACCACGATGAGAGAGCGCTTCCTTCCTTGCCAGACTTAAGCAAGTCAAGAGGTTTACTTATCACTGGTAAATATATATACATACCCTAGGGGTACTTAGGGGTAGGTGTCATATGTGATAGGTTCACTTGATTAAAATGAAATACTGGGTTTAAAGATATAAAATAATTTTGTTTCATAAAAATCTCACATCGAATATTGCATGGTATATTTCTTTTCCTATATTCATACTAAAAATATTGGGAAAAATTATTTTTCCTATTATAAGTTAAAACACCTGATTATTTTTTTTTATAGAACCTTAATAGTTTAATATTAGTTCTAAGAATTTGACATAGCTAAAATGAATGCTTGATAAATTTCAAGCATTCAATTAGCTAAATAAATAAAATTTCTCTAATAAATAATCATTTGTCTAATTGCTATTTAGTAGTTGTATTGATACCATTCATACGTGAACTACAGCCTTTACTGCCAACTTTGTTTGTAAACAAGAGCCACGAGAGGATCACTGGTGTATATTTAGCATGGCTTTTAATGATGCAGTAAATGTTGAAGTCCAGCTGGCTCTATTGTAATATTAACCTCAAGATTGTGTTCCCATTAATTGTTTTCCTTAAGAAATAAACAATTGTAATCCCCCTCCTTTAAAACATTATTTTTTAATTTTGAAGACATGTAGAAACCATGTAAAACTGGCCACACCAGTCCAACACTGCAAACATCGTTCTTCTTCGAAACGGCTGAAACGTATTTGCCGTATCAGGGATTTCAGTTCAACTGCAATAAGAGCTTGATCCGACAACTGCATAGGAGTTAAACGCTTAAAATTTGGTTATACCTCATAACCGTTTGTCTGTTATTGACATTTTAAGCGTTTAACTCCTATGCAGTTGTCGGATCAAGCTCTTATTGCAGTTGAACTGAAATCCCTGATACGGCAAATACGTTTCAGCCGTTTCGAAGAAGAACGATGTTTGCAGTGTTGTCGATTTGGGTTATCGACCTACCCTTTCTGAAATTCGGACAAACTTTTTAAGATCTACAGTTATTTTATATATTTGTTTTATTCATATCTCTATTGGTTGTATCTTACATACATGATTTTAGTAGGAGAGCCGGACAAAATCTTGCTAACGCATGTGCATCCCAATATGTTGCCAAGAAAATATGTGTGTGTGTGTGTGTGTGTGTGTGTGTGTGTGTGTAAGNTATAGTATAACTACTCTTTAAGATTAAGTGCTGTATATCTCAAAAACCAGAGCTAATAAAAATTTTTCAATGTTATTTTCGTTTTTATCACCCCAAAATTAGTAGAAATAGACTAATTTAGTGTAGGAAACATTCAAAAAAAATTTTTTTGTTTTGCAGTGTTATCCGTCTTCATTGGTTTCTGCAAACCATCTTCTGTTGGCGAGCGCTTTCGGACAATGTCCATCTTCTTGGCCGAATACAAGTGTTCACTGTCACTGTCTGTATTCAACTAAGTTGACGAGGATGGATAATATCTGAAAGCGCTCGCCAACAGAAGATGGTTTGCAGAAACCAATGAAGACCGATTACAGAAGGTATGATATTAAAGTGAGTTAAATGAATTGGTGTTATTTCTTTTATTTTTTTTTTAAAGATATATGATGCTTCATTAAGAATATATTTTCTAAATATATATGGGTGGATTTATTAGTGAATCGCCGAATGAACAGGCTTTAAGATAAGTATGAATCTCTGTTGAGACACACCGGGTTGTGAAAGAATGCAGATATATTCCAGTAGAACGAGAGGTATTGAACTTGTTCAAAGGATGGTACCGCTGGGGACAGTTCGGCCTCTCCTTAATGTCTATTTGATGTTGGGCCAATAAAGGAAAAGTTAGTGGGACACTTATATCGGTGTCCTTATCTCGAGGGGCGAGAGGTTATAACACTGCTAACAACGTCCGCGAGATAGCGCTGCCTCCACAGCCATCACACAACTTACTACTATTTTTTTTAAATTCATCCTTCTTAGAAATCCATAGCCAAATTTGGCTGAACACAATACTCTAAGGATTCGATGAATGTGTTTATTTATCAAATAATTATTAGTAAATACCATACAATTATTATACCTAGGTTTTTAATTTTAACTGTTTTATGGATCTAATGTCCCTTTTTATTCAAAGAGTTCTCCTTCAGATCAACAATTTAAATTGATGAATTTATAAAGCTAATGTGAGGAGAGGTTAGTCAGGGAGTCGGTCATGGAAGAATTAAAAATGATTTGTAAAAAAATATTTTTTTTCGCCAATGTTTCTGCCTAAATTACAGCCTAAATGACCTAGTCAGTCTTGATTTAGTAATTGTAGAGCAGGAGTCACTCTCTCTCTCCCTATCACCCTATCTGCCCTGATGAAGGCCTGAAGTTTAAGCCGAAACGTTGGCTAAAATAAAAACTTATTTGGTTACAAATTACTTTTTAATTCTTCAGCTACCAATCCTCTCTTCATAAAGCTTAACCGTCAACTAGTTACCTTCGAATTTATAAAGATAACATTCGTATTGGAAAGCTTCAAATGGGGAAAAATAAAACGTAAATATTAATTAAAAATCAGCTACTAATTATTTATTAGAAATAATTTAAAAATTGATTAACTGTTTATAAAAAAAAATACCAAAAAAGGGATTTTTATGAAGCAAAGATACTTTGGGAAACGTTGAATCCTGCAGCAGCCTAAAATAATAAATGATTTATAATTGAATTTTAACAAGTCAGAATACAAGAGAAAACTTTTTTGTGTGTGTGTGTGTGTGTGTGTGTGTGTGTGGAATCGAGACTCCGAGATTTAAAATAATAATTTTAAATTAATTTGAAAGACAAATTACCGATTAGTTCTTAAAACATTTCTTATAGGGTTTATTTAAATGTTAATAGTCTTCTTTTTTTTCTTTTTTTTTCAAAATTCAAAATCAAAGTTAAAAATATGAGATATACTAATGAAATTCAAAAAACTAGAAAACGTGCCACTCCTAACTTTAAAAAAAATTGAACATGAAAAGAATAATTGAGAAATAAGAAATAAAAATCCATAAAGACAGTCTAGAAACCTATTTGAACCAGTTTTAAACAACTATGAATCCTTTTTTCGAAACTGGGTATATGGGGTGTGTAATGGATATGCCATACCTAATCGATTATGGACATTGAGCTAAAATAAGAAAACATAGAGGTAGATGGAAGGGCTAAAGTAAATAACGCCGCCATCCTCACATAACCACACATTCATCCAAGGCACCAACTCCACTGGAAGTACGCGATCTAGGGCCATTATCCACGAAGTTTCTCTCCAGGTAAACCTTCAGACAAGGTGGATTCCATTCCACCGCAACTTTAGCTTCAGCTCAGTCGAGATCAGATCAAGTTCGAATACCAGACTCATCACTCAATTCTCATCAAAGCAATTCTATAATTATAATAATTACGATAATTATATCTTATTTCTACATAACAAAACCTGTTTATACATAAGAAAACAAGAAGCTGTTTCGGCAGACGGTTGAGTTTATTTCATTCATTACATCTAATAATTAGTTATTGGTGGTTATTTTTCGCAGAGACATACTACATTTGAATACCTTTGGCAAATAAACGGCCATTAGTTAATAATTAAAAATAAAATATAGCATTAATTTCTAAACAGTTACTTATCGATGATTTTTTTGTTCACATGGTTCCATTCATTTTATTTTATCATCTGTAAGGGGGTTAAGTTAATAATTAAAAATAAAAAATAGCATTAATTTCTAAACAGTTACTTATCGATGATTTTTTTGTTCACATGGTTCCATTCATTTTATTTTATTTTCTGTAAATTTGACGTTGATAAGTATTATCGAAAAGTATACTTAAATAGATCACTAAACATGTAAATATCATGGAATAATTTTCAGCATCTTTAAAACGAAATGAACATCCGATCGAACCTCGAGATAAACTGGAAGGATGAGAGAAATTTCTCAGCTATAGAAATCCTATGATACATCTATTTTGAACTTTGTGCTTCTTGCGAGTGGCTATAAATTGGCGTAGCACTTCTTTTTGTTTCTCTTTTTTTTTTCTTTTTTTTTTTCTTTTACTAAATTTATGACGAACACATTACACTATTCGGCCCCGAATGGTCTGATGCGGTTAAGTTGAGCACCAATTACGCCCCATTACGCGGGGCCCCTTCACTCAGCGGATGTCGGACCCCTCTGTCTCAGATGGGGTGGAGCCCGAAACAGTAGCCCGGGCAGGCGGTAACTGCCTACGTAACGCGCGGCTGGGGAAAGCCGGCGTTCGTTCAGTATCCGAGGACATGCATCGCGGAGGTTGCTCCCTTGCTGATGGCGGACCAACGAGTCTGCTTATATCATCATAAAAAACAAAATGAAAAAAAAAAAAACCAATATGTTTCTATAAAGGCGTTTGCTATCGACGCACAAATTCACTCGAAACCATCAAGCATCGGCTAAATGGAATCGGAAATCTGTGAAGTTAGCTTTGAGGGATTTTTGATATCTTGAAGTTCATGATTCGAAGCTCAAGGCGCAATCCACGAACATCCATCACCCCATGTGAATATCTATTTTATCTGTTTTGTCAGCATATTTTTGTTAATTAGAACTGAATGGAATATATATATAGTAATTTATTATTGTGCCTGCCTTTATCTTTATATTGTATGTTGATGTGTTTGCTAAAACTTTATGACCTAGAATTAAGTTGTTGGTTGTGTTGTAACAACCCAGTGATGATTCTTATCTGGTTTCACCCCATCACCCTGTCTCAACGCCTATCGAATGCATTTATAGCATGCTACATGCTCTTACACTAAAAATAGTAAAATCATTTTTAAAGTTTAATATTGATTAATTAAATAATNTCCTATGTTATTCGACGTTTCGAGCCTTTTTTTTTTTTTTTTTTTTTTTTTCCAGTGTTCTGCCCTCCATTTCTGTAATACGTTTTTCAAGAGAAAAAAAAAAAACATAATCCGAAGATTTAACATTTTATCGTGATGTCATCATCTAGTATAAAAATTCAATACAAAACGGCTCAAAACCTGTTGATTGATTGATACTAAAGTTGGCTATTAGAATTAGATGATTTTAGTTGGGGTTAGGTCGAGGTAGATCCAGAAAAATAAAAATTAAAAAAAAAGTTTATTTTTTAAAGATTATCTGCCCATTATTTAAAAAAATACACTTTTTTTTAACTTGTGTTTTTTTTTTTTTTTGGTTCTATCTTGACCAAACACCAACTTAAATAAACTAATAATGATATCTACGGTCAAAAATCTCTCCATTCGTTAGCTATTAGAGTAATTTAAAACGTTTAACCTTAAATTTAACCTCCTTAGAGTTCATGGATGGGGCTGATATGAAATGAAGCAACAGAGACGATACAGAAATAAAGCAACATCAGGCAAAAGAAGAAAGACTTCTTTAGAATTCCCTGCAGAAGAAATGTAGATTCAAATTCAAGCACAAAGTTTGTTGCATGGATTGCTTAGTAGCGAGTCTTCCACTGTGGGCCAATAATGTATTTACGAATTTAGTAACCCTTTTAATTTTTAAACGGCAAAGTAGTTCTTTACACTCCGAAAGATTATATAACGAATTGAATGAGATAATAAAATGAACATAGAGATACTAATGACTACACAACATAACAGAATCGATTTACTAACCTTAAAGATAGCTAAAGAAAAAAGAATTAGAGTAGAACTGTTGAGAAAGAAAAAAAAAATCAGAGTAGAGAGGGCTGGAGTAATGATAGCTGAGGAAGAGGATGTGTTGATAGCAGGCAGGCTTGCCGAGTACGTGAGCCGACTCGAGAATCTACCATGGCACCCTTATTAGCTTCCATTGATAACATCAATAAACATCGAGCAGGCGAGAGTTTGCGCAATCTTCATTCACAAACCCATCCTCTTCTCACCTGGACAATTGCTGAATTCCCCTCAGCGCGTAGTCCGGTGGTTTGCCTACTGGAACATGCCTACTTCATCGCGTATGGATAAACTGGCGCTAACCACCCAAGTACTTCAGCGAAATAACGAGCTCAAGTTCGAATGACGCAAAGATATATTCGGATTGTGAGCCTCTGGACACGTATAACAAGGAGAATACAACAAATCTAACTGGGTACTTATATGATGCGATGAAGAATTCCAACATGAAAAATCTCTATCCCGAGGTTAATCCTTAAATCCTTATTATAAAAAAAAAACCCTTAGTTTTAACTTCAATTTGAACCGCGTTCTAGATATTAGAATCTAAATGGAGAGTTTTTGACTGTGGAGATTATTCGCAGTGAATTTGTTGGGGTTCAGTCAATGTTGAAAAGTCATGAAGATTTGATCCAGGTGAAAAAAACATTCCCTATCGCCTTTAAGATGGCCCTGAGGATGGCTTACAATGCAAGCCGAAACGGCGCCAAAAAATAAAATAAACAACTTTTTTTTAAATGATATTTTTATCAACTTTTTTAAGGATGTTCTAAATATTTCAAATTTATTAAAGAATTATAATTTAAAAAAAATTAAACAAATATAGAAGAAGACGCCTCAGTGCATTATACAAAGGAACCCTATGGAATATGCCGATTGGGACTGTGGATATTGTACCTCGCCTTCCCACCCCCTACTCCTCTCGCTTTCCCCAAATTTCCGGTGCTGCCAGTGAATCAGGATGTTCAGATTGGAGTTCATGTGCCGCCATGGTAGACCGTCGGTCTCGCAATACTGGCGCTGCGGGTTCAAATCCCTTCGTGAGCAAGCTTTTATCGGGAAATAAATGCTAGTCCAGTACATTGTATGTTTAGAACAGGATGGCAACCGGTAGACATTAATCCTCATTGTTAGAAAGAGCGGATAGAAAATAATTAACAAATTAAAGGATTTAATTAACTGTAAAATATAGACATAGAGTTCTTGTAGGTAACTAGTCAATATTCCTCATTCACTGTACGCAGGATCCTTACATTTTCCTCGTCAAAATCATGTTCCTAGATCCGTACGACACATTCGGTTTCGAAAGTAGTTTCATTATATTTTAACGCATTTCTAATAAATGTACCAATTGGGGTTTCAGGATTAGGATTAGGATTGGATTCTGGGGGAGGGGAGGGGGGGAATCAACACTTAGTCATGATGTTCTTGCAAATGTTAAGGTTTTTCTCCTGTCAAAATTTTATGTAATTTTTTTCTTTTTTTACCTCTTATTGTCACCGAAAATTATAGTTAATACAAAAATTTTATTATATATTGTATTATAGTATATTATATTATTAAATTATAGTATGGATATGATGTAATAACATTAGGAAGTAATAATAATAACATAAAAGAGCTAGAGTGTTCTTTAACAGCGACAGAATCCATTGGCTTTCAAGTGAACGTAGGACATGGTATTAAGTGGCGAACTGAGCATAGAAGAACTCATAAACTTTCAAAAAATTATTTAATAAAAGTAGTCCTATTAACAAAATTTAGAAATATCTCCAAGGCGCTTAACATAATGGTATATAATGTACTCATAAAGCCAGTACTAATGTTCGGCTGTGAAACATGGCATATATATATATATATATATATATATATGTCCATCTTTAATGAAGCATAGAATTCTGCTGAGTTCACGAAAATTCTACGTGACGGTCAAATTTAATACATATGGTTCTAAATGAACTGTTGACAAATAAATATAAATAAGGAGGAAGATGCAATAGGTGAGGTAGGTTAAAGGAAGTAAATGCGAGGAGTAGTTGTGAAAGAGAGGTGGGTTTTCCTGTTCCTCGGGGGACAATTCACCGGCTGGAAGTAACCTTGCCTTGACGAGTGGCATTCGCTCCTGGTCAGCTGATGTGAGGAGCACGAGACCTCCTTCCGCGGCACGCAACACACAAGTGAAGATTGTATTAGTCCTCGGGAACCTCATGTGTTGGGAGCCACTCTCTCAGATTGGATATCTCGCTCGAAACCCCCTCCCCCACCCCCACGTGGCTCAGCAGTATGTTGATAGTGAGGAAACCAAGCTATTCACCTCGCCACTCTTGGAAATATTTTAAAGATTTTCCCTGATTTTTTATTTAGGAGAAGCTAAAAATATGGTCTGTCCAAATTTTTTTTTTTTTTGTAGGAGTTTAAAAATGAACAAACAAAATTCTGTAGGCTTACGAGTTAAGAGGTAATTTTTCTTATAAAAAAAGTGAATTTTTTTAAACTAGACTTACCGCTGGCCCTACCACTTTGCACCCCCCCCCCCTTCTCCTACATTTACAGTTACATCTGTATTTCATCTCACTTCCCCAAAAGAAAGTCATGCAGATTTCTAAATTTTATATAATTTCAATATAATCTGTCTATTTTCTAATATACTTTTTCTCGTACTTTTTTACATATTTTTTGTCTATTTTTATTTGTTTAATTAGTGGCTGTTCTATTTTAAGAAATAGAATTTAATCTATAATATCTAATTTATCTATAATCTAATACTCATCTCACAGCCAAGGTTTAAATATATATGTGTAATTATCACTCTAAATATATAATACTGAAATAACTATTAAGCCCTTATCAAGGGATGTTATAACAAAGAATTGAGTGCTTTATGTCTTGACATACCGGGTATGCATACCTTGGGAAAACCTGAGTGTATTCGGTATTTATGAACTCCTCTTTTTGATTACATCATTATTGCGTGGTCAAATCCCCTGGATTTTTCTATATAGCACATGGATTTTTGTTTCCTCGGATCTACCCACCTCCGATTTGAAAAAAAAAAAACTCTTGAGGGCAGGATGGACAGATTATTTCTCCTTTCTTCCTCAGTATATGATCCGTGTGGGACCTAGGCCTCCTCAACTAATTGCCACCGCTCGTCTAGGTCCACTGCGGCATCCCTTTAGCGCCTGACATCAANAATATATATATATATATATGTAAACACAGTGAAGAGAAAAATTGAATGATGTGCGCGTAATTCTCTCCGAATGATAACGAAGGCTGAGCGACTTCGGAGGCATTAAGGATGCAATAGAAAAAATGATACATTAAGCTAAATGGAGTTAAGAAATCAAAGAGGTTACGGAGGGCAGCACATGTGGTGAAAATAATCCTCATTCATGAGAATGAGCGTAAAAGTGGTTCGAACTCCAAAGGGACAAAGAATGAGATAAAATGGCAGAATAGAGAAAGATGCAGCAAAGTTATATATAAAACTATAGAGCCATTAAAAACATGGATGTGAGAGGCTAGTCAAGGCGGCTAAAGATCTCTAAAGCGGTTGGAAAAAATGATATATACATAGCTAAGTGATCTTAGATTTAGATGAGCAACATACAAACAAACAACTTTCACAAGGAATCTTGCAAAATATAGGACCAATGAACGATTATAGGAAGCATGGACAACGATAAACTGACATAAATTAATTCATTTTGGTTGAAGAAGTCGATGAGGCTGTCGCTGAGTAAGCCTAGATGGGAATTTGTATTGATAATGAGGTGCATTCGAGGACGAAATTCACATTACGATGGGAAAATACCGAACCTCGCGATATAAGATCCACTAAAGTTTCTAACATATATTTAAATAATTTAAAATTTAACCACAGTACGCAGGATCTGTATCTGATAGATAGAAAAGGAAAAAATAAAAAACCTTCTCCCACAAACTGGAACACATTCATAAAATGCTAAATTATGCAGACTAAGCCAACATTAAAATGTAAAAATACTTCTTAAGCCATACTAGACAAATATATCGGATGGTAAGTGGAAGGCCTTTACTTAAATACATTTAACTGTAGATAAGATCGGTAAAAAATGTTACGGTTCTCATTAGAAATAGTTTTCAGAGTTTTACAAGAATTCATTTATATTTTACCCTTTGATATTAAAATTTACATAAAAAATAACTTTATTTACTGCTCTAGTTAGGTGCATTTCTCATCCACGTACTTGCAAACTTAATTCTGCGGAAATAGCATATGCTAAGACTGACAAAGACAGGTGAAAGAACTAGAAAACAGAGAGAGCTAATGCTCCCCGCACTCTGCCTACAGATGTAGCAGGCTTAAATCTGCAAGTTGCGTGGGAGGAACAAGGCAGGCGCGTAGGACTCTTCGGCTACTTGAATTCCATCAGTCTTCAGGAAGGAGTGTAGGACGGGTACAGGCAATGGCTGTCTTTGAATTTTGTCATCGATACCTCTCAGCCTCCCACAGTTAACAAACTAAATACTCTAAACACAAAAAACCCACACGATCAAATAAATTAGAAAAAAAAAAATCTGTCGTCCAGGGTCTTGCAGATTTTGTTGGTGTTGACAATGACACTGAATCACAGAACCTCAACCCCGCTAAAATACATTTTTTTTTTTTTTTTTAAATAATATAATACAGGTGGAGACCGATTAGCAGTTTTTCCTAACGTACCGAGATCCACTGTCTTAACAGCGATGGTTTATCATATCATATCAAATCCTTTACTAGATAAGATCATCACTAATTTGGTGTCAGCACGAAATGAGCAAAAAAAAAAAAAAGAAAAAAAAAAGGATATAACGTTCATATACTGGATGTTAGTTGGCTGTTGGTGGTGAAAAAACACTTTCGCCGACACTTTCAACGACACTAAATGTTAGAAAACGTCAAAAACTAATAAATTCGTGCATATTTATGTCAGTAGTTTGATTTTATGCATGTGTTTATGTCTGTAGGCGCTCTAGCGTCCGCAATTTTAATATTACTAATATAAGTAAAACCGTGCTAACACCCTTGGATGAATAACTTAATAATTTAACCGGTTTTAAAATACATAGAAGGGGCGAGAGTCATATTTAGCTAAGAGTTAGAGAGAACTCAATTTATTTTATTGATAAAAGAAAACTTACAGAATCAAACAGACTTTATGTATTTGGTAAGAACAACGCATATTATATTGGAAATTTTGTCCCCCATATGTTATTACATATGTGTTCTCATATGTATACAATAGCGGGTGCCCTTCCTCTACACCCATTTCACCCATTTACTAAACAACAGCTTACCATTTTGTTTCTATATTTTTAAAACTGCCGACTTAAGAGCTTCTAAAAATTATAAACACAGAAAAACACCCAAGAACAAATATTTAAAATTCGATGTTTGAAAAATACAATTTTATTTGGGTAATCTGTTAAAACCTCTATCTACACCACATATTCGAAAACAGTTCTTACTATCTCTCTCATAAATTTCTTAAATAATCCTTTTTCTCTTCCAAATTGTATGTTAACAGGCCAAAACATAAACTTTCTTGCATTATTGTTGTAATTCGGTAATATATATATATAATATATTCATATAAGAAAAAAATTTAAGGGAATTTTTATAATTACTTCCATGCTACAAAAGTCAATACATTACTTCCTCAAGACAAAAGCGCCAGACGCCAATGCTTCGATCTTTAACATAATAGATAATACAAGCACCACAAAGAAATGGATATTTCTATATAAATTAACAATTAATAGAGCACAAAAGTGGTAAGGGGTTGAAAGATAGCGTCGCCCGAGGGGGAGATACTGACCGTACGGGGGTTTTTGTGGGAAAGCTTATCTTATCAGAGGGCTGAGCCGGAGGTGTGTGTGCGCGGTTTCGGCCATGTACCTCTTTCCCGCAGAGGTTATTTATTATTATTTACTCTGGTACAAGAGACGTGGGCGATGACACTTCCAACTCCCTCGAGGACTAACACGAAAAGACTGTCGCGAATGTTTCAGAGGTAAACAGATGTGGGGCTTCCTCTAACCCAAAGTGCCAACTAATGTTAACTTTCAAAAACTTTATCTCCTTCAAAACCAAAAAATATAAATAAATAGAACTCGCTTTAAAAAAAAACAAAAAAAAAAAAAACCATTATCGCACAAGAGCTGCGGAAACTGAGCAAATATTCCAAGTTTCAGTAAAGTCGGGCCTAAGTAAGTCTTATTGACTGCTATATCCTAAAGATAAAGGTGTGACTCATCGGCCAAAAAAAGAAGACAACTTTATATTCACATTCACAAATATTTCCTTTAAGACAAAAATATATCTGTATTTTTTACACATATCACAGAACTAAAAAGTTAAAAAATCACTTTTCACGTCTGAAATATACTATAATTCAAATATTGATGATAATTGTGGTAAAGTAAAGGTCTCACACTTACCGGCTGAGGTAGTAAGATTTCTTTTCTGGCTACCTGTACACTTCAAATATATGTACTATAAATATTTCTATAGAAGGGCTAAATGAGAAAGTCACAATTATAATTATTACTCCACAACTTCCTTACCCAATTTCAGTAAATTTGGCATTAGTGGAAAAACATGCGGGAACTAGCTCAAAAACCCGAATTTGGTTTTCTGCTATACAAAATAAATATAATGATATAAATTGGAAGCTTAACCCTTCGTCTCACATTCTTGGGAATTTCTTTTCGTAAAAATTGTATACAATCTAAACAAAATTAAAATATATCGTATAAATCGAGAGGGTTAAAAGTACTGTATAACTCGAGAGAGTGACTGAGCTCTGAAGATAAAATCAATGATTCCGAAATCACTTTGCAAGTAAAATATGTAAAAAGTGCGAAGAATTGGTTGTGATTTACGTAATAACTCTAAGGAAAACACTTTTCCAACATTATCCTTAACGACCTCCAAAAATCTATCCTCCTTTCCATTTTCCATTTTTTTTTTCTAACCACTTAGGTTCATAGATGTAGGGGCTTTCTACAGGTTTCCACCCTATTCCAAACATCCAAGGCTAAGGACAGGCTTGTATTTATAAATTTGAACCAGCATTCTAGTATTGCAAGACCCAAACAAATTCTCCGAGTAACAGGAAACCCCTTCCACAAATAAATGTAATATATTATAATTAAACTCATTGAACACATGTGAGGTTCTTCAACCGTGAATACTGCAACAATCTCCTAATACTTACAACATTCGACTCATTTCACTCCCCTACCTCGACACCCTATTTACCGTCACCCTAATGGCTCCATCCCCACTTACTTGAACACAAAGAAAACTTACTCAGACTCCACTACTCGAATTCGCCCCACCCACATCACCAATCGCCCTCCCTGTACATATAATAAAAAATGTATTAATAATTTCAAAAATTTCACATTCCAAAACAATGACCCCCCACTCCCCAACGCTTTACCGTTATTTTTGTACTTTACCTTTATATATTGGTTACGTAGAACTCTCTATTTTGGTGTCAGCTTCTCTTTCACATTCATGATATATAGATCTATACAATAATAATACAGAGTAATACACTTTCATGTACTCATTTACATACTCGTATTTTCCTGTAAATATTACTTTAATTACTTATCATTCCAGTCAATTTAATTTTATTAACTGGTAGCTCTAATTCTTATATTTTCTCGATACTATATTAATTATGTTAATAGCTCTATAGAAGTCATAATTTGTAAGGCGAAACGTCGTCAAGCAATAACAAAAATTAACGTTTTGAAGGAAATTTTCCTTTTTTTTTATCAATTCATTTTACCGAACAGTAACAACTTGTTTTTATCATATATCTCTATGATCAGCGACTGACATTTATGTTCTACAGGGTTTAATGAAAAAGTTATGTATAGAAAAAATGTTTAAGAATGTAACGTAGCAGGTTGAGCTACACTTTTTTTTAGATAGAAACAAAAGTCGGTATTTCTAGCCGAATACGGTATTGTTAGCTATCAAATGAATTAATTTTTCGCAGAAATCAGTTGAAGCTTAATTGAGGGGGTAAGAGGAAGATATTACAATTTTAATAGGTATTACAACATAAATATTCGTGTATATAGCAATATCATTATTGTTATTTTTACCAAGAATATTTCGACAAAATAATTATTAAGGAAGATATTTACAAGTGTAATTACGAAATTTGAGCAGCCCTCCTCCAATATCCCTTCTCGTATAGTCTAAAGCCAGCCTCACTGGTCCCACCTCATCTTTGCCCTCTCGTGTTTGTATGATCAAATTCATGCAATTTTCTCTTACTTATGTCCTTTTTTTTTAAGCATATGAAATCTACTTAGTTTACATAGTTTCTGCGTGACAAACATTTATTTTTTGTTGGGAATCGTAAACTTCCTTAAATGTGCTAAAATATAAGTTTCATCCTAATGCTATAAAGATATTTTAACAAATAATTTATTACTGCATAAAAATTTCCACGTTAGGGGCGCCAGGCTAGCTCAGGGGATCCGTACGGGTCTCGCAATCCTGACGCTGCGGGTTCAAATCCCGCCCAGGTCAATCTTTTATTTATAATATAGAAGCTTGTCCTGAGCCATGGCTGTTTAGAATGGGGTGGCAACCTGTAGATAGCCCCTCCCTCCAATGACCATAAGTGGTTGCAAGGGAGGCTAACACAGCAAAAAAAAAAAAAAAAAAAAAAAAAAAAAAAAATCCGCCTTCACACGTAATTGATTGAAATAAGTAAAAAATCGGAGAAACAAATAGCTTTTATAGACCATTATATTACTTATTACAAATTACTAACATTGCTATACCCATGCTAATTAATGGTACAAAAAGTACAATAACTACAATAAATAAAATTACTCAATTAAAATAAGTTTCTTTCTCCAGCTTCATTGAGTGACTCTGCACTACACACTTTACTGGCCCTGAAGTTTTCCTTAAGACATAATCGACATGGTACAAGAACATGTTGACGTGTATCAATATCCTCAAAACAACATGTTTTTGCACCATGTCGATTATGTCTTAAGGAAAACTTCAGGGCTATTAAAGTGTGCAGTGCGCAGAGTAACTCTGAGAAATCCTTTCTGACATTATAGGAAGAGAAAAAGGAAACCCCTTTAACTTGATCAGAAGAGTTCTAAGTGGACGTGGACTATCATTTAAATCAGAACAAGTTAAAATATTATTGGCTGACAAAAGGGAGGAAGCTCGCTCAAAGTGGTGTGGGGGAGGAGTGGGGGCAGACTCTGGAGCTGGAAGATTGGAGGACACAGTACTTCCAGAGAATGAGTGGTCCCCCCCCCCCTCCACCACACAGAAGTGCGCAGTTCAGAAGGAAATATTAGTTTGGGAAGATAACCCACTTTTTATGGGTTGGGAAGGGGGGGGGGGGGGTATTTTTTAAAGGAGATACTTGCGGCTTTTAGCATCGTCGACAGGACGAAAATAAACAAAAGAAGACTGAGCTAAAGAGATGAACCTTTCTCTCATTTTTCAGGGAAACATAACAACCTCTTATGAAATGGAGTAAATAATAAATTAAAGCAGGAGAAGAGTACTTGAGAGTGAAGTCCTCAAAAATACTACCTTTTGGCTAGGTTGAACAAGATAGCATTTCTTCGGCTTATTCATCATTGTATCTAACAAATCAATTTTTATTCCTCATATTTTACATTGTCATAACTATAGTATAATTTTTTTTTTAAATAATCATTTTAATCAAATTAAAGCAAGGAGTGGAATTACTTCTGGCTAAACAATAAATAAGCCACAACCAAATAAAATATTTATAAAGAAAAACTAAATAAAGTAAATGACGAGAGTCGACAAATAACTTGACAATGTCAGCTCCTTCGAGTACAAGACGAAGTTCTTGTCTTTCTCGTGGTTTAGGCTCTCGCTAGTGTAGAGGGAATTTAATGAGATATCTAGCGCTTAGCATAACTGGTAAGTGCACGTGCCCGGATAGCAAGAGATCCAGGTTCGATTCCTGGCTGGGACAGATAGATTTTTTTTTATTCTGTTCCCTCTCATTAATTGTTTAATAAATAAGTTTGTTCACGTAGGCTTTTCTCTTTTCAGCCCTGAAGAAGCCATCACATGATGTACGAAAGCTCGGCAAATAACAACAATTTGACTCGGTCCAACCCGGAAGATGAAATGGTAAATAAATAAGTTTTTTTTTTTTTTAAATATTGTCTTTGTTGTGGTATTTAATCCCACGTTAATTATATACTATCAATTCAAGGGAATAGAATCGGGAATAAAAAAACCTTACTACCTCAGCCGGGACTCGAACCCGGGACTGCCGGGCGGGCATGCTATCCATTTCACTACCAAGGCTAGCCAGATAATTCATTCTACTCCCCGCACTCTACTGAGAGTCTAAACCCCCGAGCAAGACGAATATATCGTCTTATGCACGAAGGAGCTAACATCATTAGCTATTTATTAGACTCTCGATTTTTAAATTTTATTTCTTTTTTTAAATATTGTATTGTATTGAATTTAAAACGAGGTCAAAGAACCTATTTTGTCCAACGTAGCATATATATGTATATATATACACATATATTTTTGAGCTTTTCTCTCAGGTACTCTTCTTCTGCTTCAATGGTTTTTTTTTTTTCTTATTTCATAAGGGCTCTCATAGAGCTTAAACAGGGCTATTGTATTACCCGGGCAGCAAATAAGAATGAACTGAAGCTCAAATCTGTTTGTAAGTGGGTGATTATCATCACAAACTCTGCTCTGACAGAGGTTTGAGAATAGGCGGTAAATTTTCCAAAATTCAGTCCCGGTTAAGGCTTAAAAAGGCTCAGAAAGGAATAACATGAGTGTGTTTATTCCCGACCCATGGCACAAAGATAATATGTGTGGTCACAACACCTTTATTACATCTATATTTCTCCATTCAAAGAAGAATGGCATCCAATTAGGGCTGAGTATTCCCACACTGACTCATGAGTATACAATCCTCTCAATATTTACAATCATGAGCCCAAAAAGAAACATTGGGCTCCTTAATATTTAGCAAGGTACCTAAGGTTCAAGTGTCGCATGTGATAACCATAGAACTATCGTACCCCTGTTTTAAGTTTTAATGAAGCACAAAATGAATGACATTAGTGGCAGGGTTTAGCATGGAAAATATGTCTTCTTAATAAAAAGTCCACTTTTGTGAAAATACTATGTGAACCATGTATGATATTCTATTATTACTTTTCCAATTTTCCTAATATATAATCTAATTTGAACTTTATGTAATAAATTATTTGATGTTTTTTGTTTGGGTTCGGTCAAGGTAGATCCAAAAAAAAAAAAAAATTTTTTAAATTATCTGCCAACGTTTCGGCTTACATTATAAGCCATCTTCAGGGCTATCATGAACGCTAGAGGGGACGTCCTGCCCTAAAGTTCACGTTTCCATGACTGTCGAATATTTCGTAGGTTCGAAAAAATTTCTATAGCATGGAATGGTTACTGATTATGCGGTTGCTAGTAACATTGGCTATGTTTTGAAATTAAAGATATCAATTAAATGTATCCGACGAAGAAAATTAATTTTATTAATTTAAAATTAATTTAATAATTGTATTAATAATATCTACGGTAAAAAAACAACTCCCCATTTGAGTTCATATAATAAATGTTCAATAGTTTTCAGATTAGGGGAGGGGGAGCAAATACCAAAAAAACAATAACAGTTAACATTTTAGACTGAATCTAAAGAAAAGATTATCGCAACTAATGGTCGCTATAAGTTTCGGTAAGATAGTTATATAAAAATCACAAAAATTGTCATATTTTCGAAATTTTTGTTTCTGTAAATTTAAACAAAGAAAAAAAGCAAGATTCACTTATTCGCTCAACTCGTGAGTGTTATTTCTAAACTATAAATGGGAAACAATATTTGAAAGGCTGCAATCGTCTTATAACTCATTACTTAGCAAATGCCTTCCTCTTGGGAAGAGAGAGTCTACTAAAGACGTCGTGTTCACCACTGTATTGGACACCTGGCTGAGTCTGGAGAATCCAGTTCCAGTAGGGGGAGTCCTGCGGTGGACAGAGTCCCCACTTTTCACAAGTCCGATAACCGTTATCAGTTAATTGATATATTGGGCCGGCAGGGGGCGCCAGGGAGGAAGGAACTCACCCCCCCCCCCCCCCCCCCCCCCCCCCAACGTTGTGCACTGGCGTTTGGAAGAAAAGGTATATTTGCTCCTGGGTGACCNCTCACCCCCCCCCCCCGCCCACACCCTTCCCCTACCCCTGCCCTGCTAACCACTCCTTTCGCTATCTCGGCCAAAACTGTTGAAACCTACCTACGACCACCCCTGCAGGTTATGTATCAACTTGTCGGACTAGATGACGTCAGGATTTCAACGCCTAACATTGTACTCACAGCTAATACAATATTATCACATGAGAATTTATTTTGAATAAATTGCCTGTGCTTACTGCTAGTGTCTAGTGCCCATATTCAAATTGAATCGCTAACTTATTACGCAAAAAAACCCCAAAGAATTAGGAAAAAAATACATTAAAGATGGAGTTATAATTAACCTTTTTAAATGGAATAATTAAAATCTTATTCAATTTTATCAGATATTCTATTCTATTGCAAACATATGAATCATGTAGATCAATAAATAAGAGTTCAAAATAAGAGTTTGTTGACCGTAGATATTATTCTAAGATGATTTTAGTTGGGGTTCGGTCAAGGTAGATCCAAAAAACACAATTTAAAAAAATGTATTTTTAATAAGGGATTATCTGCCAACGTTTCGGCTTACATTGTAAGCCATCTTCAGGGCTATGGTATCATGAAGATGAGAGAGGACGTCCTGTCCCTAAGTTAACATTTCCATGACTCTCATGATTTCCATGAAATGTGAACTTAGGGACAGGACGTCCTCTCTCATCTTCATGATAGCCCTGAAGATGGCTTGCAATGTGAGACGAAACGTTGGCAGATAATCCTTTATTAAAAAATACATTTTTTAAATTTGTGTTTTTGTATCTACCTTGACCGAACCCCAACTAAAATCATCTTAGAATAATATCTACGGTCAACNGCCATTTTCCGTAATAGTGCCTTTCTTGTAATCAGTAAGTAGTGTATAGTCGTGTATCATATGTTGGTATGTGTGTTCGTGTGTAAAGTCACAAGGACAGTAAGGAGAATCTTGAATTTTAAATCTGTAAAAATAACTATTAACTGTTCAGTGTCCTGTAATAGCTTGAGTCAGGTAGAACTCTGTCCATGTTTTTCATTTGTTGTAATACGTCTGTATGTCAGGTATAAATGTGTATTAAGTGTCTAGATTTGCGTGTACTTATTTAAATTATTATAATTTATTAATTATTTATTTAATAACCATTAATATTAAAATGTTGTTTTAATTATTACAAAATTGAACAATTAGGTATGGTGGTTTATCTGAATCGTAAACTTTAATTTTACAAATGGAGAGTTTTTTTTATCGTAGATATTATTATTAGATGATTTTTATTGGGGTTTGGTCAAGGTAGATCCAAAAAAATACAAACTATTAAAAAAAAGTGTATTTTTTTATCTACCTCGACCGAACCCCAACAAAAACCATCTAATAGCTTTAATTTTACGATTTATAAGCCGAAATTATTTGTTATCTTAATATAATTTCGATTATCGCTTTTAAATTTTAAATAAAAAGCTGAGTTCGTTCCTGATTTAAATAGGATCAATAAGGGTGAGGTATCACCTTAAATCTCAAGTACAAAACACTTTTTCAAAGTAGAGAACATAATATTTATTTAAAGTAATGAAACTTAACACAGATGAAATAATTGATAAAAAAAAAAAAAAAATACTTTGAGTCTTACAGCTAAGTTGAACAATTAAGAGTGTGAGTTTTGCAATACCGTAAGTTTGAATTTTACGGTTTATGAGTTTAAATTTTTTCTTACTGAAATTTAAAAGATAAGTTGAGTTCTTAGAGAAACTCTTTTGGCTGAGTAGGCTAATCGTTTAGTGCAATGATATTTTGTTATAAATTTGTGGTAAAAGATATATAAGTGTGATGGACTATATTATACGGTAAGTTCAAATAAATACAACTGGTGAATGACAAATTCGCTTTGTTAATGCAGTTTTTACAAGGCCGACTTTTTCAGTCTTTTTTTTTTTTTTTAAGATGATACTACTTCTTTTTTCTTAAAATAATCAGAATGAACAATTGATTTGGCCTCAAAAGACAAAAGAACAATGAAGTCCAAATCTAATGTTCGGGCGCCAGATAGCCCGGTTGAATATAGGTTGAATGGAAGACTAACACTTATTTAAAAAAAAAAAAAAAAAAAAAAAAAACTAATGTTCCTTAGAATGGCATTAGATCAATCTTGGTTGGGAAATGCCTAGCCACCATAGTTCATTATTAAATACTGTTAAAGACTGGGGAAGCTCGCAACAAGAGGAACTGACCTGTACAGGAAGTGGCCAATTGAATGTGGCCACCTGCTTCCTTATTTAGAAGAGGAAATTATGTTTACTCAGAAACAGCTATTAGATTTATCTAGACCTGCCTAGTTCCTTTCATACAGTAATAAAAAAGACCCTCCAGTCAGTGTCAGATTGCTTGTCGGCTGGTAATTAGTAGGTGTACTTATTTTTTATACTAAGTAAAATTCAATTTATCATAGTTTTCATTATCATTGGCTCGCAGCCCAAAATAATATTATCCATATTCCACGCTTTTTGTAAAAATTCTGCAAAAAAAAAAAAAAAAAGTAATCTAAAATTTAACTTTTTATATAGTCTAAAAAAAATTTTTTTGTCGCTAATAATAACAAGCACATAATTAGTAGGACAAATTGTCAAAAAATATAAAAACATTATTAATTTATTTATAATTTTGCTCTAGTAGTTCGCCTTCTCAGGTGCTTTATATATAATTTTACCAGAAACAGTATTTTCAGATTAAAATTAGAACCTTATCATTCTGTTTCTGAACAGATTCCCTTGTTTCGAACCTTAAAATACTGATTTTGAGCAACTTACATATTAATTGGTAATAAAACACTGAAAATTGTGGTCTATTCTGAACTGGTCTTATATATAAATTATACATTGATATATATATATATATATATATATATATGNTATATATATATAAAAGCTATGAAGATGGAATCAATGATTCTGAAATCTCTCAGCAAGTAAAATATATAACAATTGTATTGATTGTGATTATACAACCCTTAAAAACTATTCTAATGTTATTAATTATTTAAAACTAATTAATTAATGAAATAAACTAAAAATTAATGTTATCCTTAACAAACTCCACAAATACATCCTTCCTTTCATATATTTTTTTTAGTGTTAGCAACACATTCAACCACATAGGGACATGTAGGGAGGGAACCTGTATCTACAGGTTGCCATCCCATTCCAAACATTTATAGCTCAGGACAAGTTTTTATTTATCAATCAATCATGCACAGGACGGGACTCGAACCCGTAACGCCAGGATTGCGAGACTCGAGAGGCTCCCATGAGCTACACTGGCGCCCCATTCTCTCCGGATTGTAAGAAGTATTTCATCTTTAATCTCCTTTATCAATCTACTACATGGTGGGGTGGATTTATTTTTTCTTTAATGGATAAAGTGAAGAACATATCAGTCATTGTGCGGATTCATACGATGTATTAATAAAACAATGTGTAATTTTTTTTTTTGTTCAATATCTATCAATAAATTTATTTTCTAGCTAATGGCTTCTGTTCAAAGGATAAGTTTGTTATGGTTTCTGGGACACAGTGTAGAGCATAGTTTTGTTTGTACTAGTCGAATAGGTACGTCGCTGGTGAAGGGCCGTGTCCTCCGGTCATCCGATAAGCCGATGAAGAGCAGGACGACTACTTACTCTAATGACTGTGTCGCTGTACAAACCTGACACAACGAGAGTGGATATTAATGAGTTTTTAATGGGTGCGTGTGCAGGAGCTCGCGTCATCGATCGAGTCGCCTCCAGGTCTACCGCCTCCTCAAACAGTTGTTTCCATCGTCCTCCTCAGTCTTCCAAGGATTACTATCGCCGAGGCGAAGATCCCAGGAGTGTGGTTCGACCATGATGAAATCGACAAAATGGTGATTTAGAGAATCCCTCATCTATCATCTATAGGATGCAATAGGTTACCCTCGGAGAAATCCAGCTGTTGCAATAACAGGCTGTCTTCAAAATAGAAAGTGTGTGTGTGTATCTAAATAAAGGTGGAGCGAATGTGATCTGGTGAATATGTTTTATCGCAATAAAAATCTTTTGGAATGATCTCCTTCAACACAAAGGCTTCCTTCAGAGGACCGCGATTCAATTCTACATTGAATCAACGGATTTCTCATACTTATTTGCTAATTTAATGTACCATTCTTTATTTAATTAAAAGTAACCGGATCGCCGGAACTGTGCACTAACCATGTACCTTTTAACCGATTGAGAGCAACGGGAAGTGAAGCGACAAATGTCCGTAACAACAACACTTGCATGAATATCGCGGAATTTGTTTTAAAAAATACTATATATATAGTTTTTAAAAAACTAATTCCGGACTAGTAGCTCATGTGACAAAATATATGTATATGGGGGGGGGGGGGGTTTGTTTAATTNCACCCCATACTCTTTCTCAATCTCTCTCTCTCTCTCTTTCATTATTCCTTTTTAAAGCAAGCATTTACTGTGCTCTTGTGAAATGAGGCCTTAGTGAAATTAAGAAGAAAAGTTCGTGCATCACCTCGCTTCAAGGCGCCCACAGAATAGAGAAAAATAATATAACCAAATGAGTAATGACGGAATCTGTGCAACTTGAAGCTAATATGCGAAATAATCAAACAAGGATAATAATATTGGAACAGAACCAAGGACAAGCCCAATAATTTAACTTTAGATAATAATAAACGGTATGTGTATATAAATAGGTAACAAAATTTCGAAAGATCAATAATAATTAAATACTTTTAGAAATTTATTTTTTTTAAACATGATTAAAATTTTCGGAAAAAAATTTACTTTTTATTATAGCAATCCGCCGATTGGACAGGATATTACTTACTGTGTGATTGGCTCAGTTGAAAGAATCATGAGTATTGATAGAGCTAGCTATTAATAAAGAAAACTTTTTGTGCAGAAGTAAACAAATTAGTATAAATAACGAGCGTTATTAAAAATAACAATAATTTTATATTGTACAGCAGTAAATAATAATATTTTTATTATAACAATTTTATTCATTAACCTTTAACTTAAAAGAAGAATTTCTCGGGTTTCAGCGGTGTCTAGAAAGACTGGAATGAGTTGGGAGCAGTCACAACTGATTTACACCAAGAACAGTATACTAAGATGATTTTAGTTGGGGTTCGGTCAAGGTAGATCCAAAAAACACAAATTTGTGTTTTTTGGATCTACCTAGACCGAACCCCAACTAAAATCATCTTAGAATAATATCTACGGTCAACAAACTCTCCTTTTGAACAAGAGCAGTATACAATCTGTCCCTTTGTGGACATGTCTTGTCTTCGCCCTGTCGTGTCCCTGAAAGTCGGTAGGGAATAACGGGGTAATGGTCCACAGGGAGTATTGAAGTAGGGGTAAACAGCTATCTAAACATCCCAAACAGCTCATACTTCATGAGTTGAGCAGCTTCATGAGTAAGAGTCATGAGAGACTCAATGAGATGATGGAGTTTCTGATTATGAGTACGGGGGTGGATCGCAACTTCCTTATTCTTATTTCAGTAAAAAGCTTTCTCTTGAATATTAATTTTTTTTTTATTTCTGACGGGTTGAAAGAAAAAATATATAATACAAATTCTACGGAAATGGGTAATGCAATAAAAATGAATAATGGTTAATAATAATATAATTTCTTCAATAATATGGAATGAATTACTAAATTATTAAACTCATGCTATCACGAAGTCAAACGAAACGCAGCAGGGTAGTCACATACTTGGTAAAATAAAATCCTGATGAGGTGAACACATTTGTCGACAAATGTCACTCTGAAAATAACTTACTCAAAAAATACCCCTGCATTATTTTTTAGGGCTTTTTACATGTAAAAGGACAATCTCTTAAGAGATTTTTCAAAAATTGGAATTTGCTGCAATGGGATAAATATTTGATTTTAAAAAAAATTTAATATCGATAAATTAGGACAAAAATAATGTTAAAGTTGATTTGCATCAAAAGAAAATTCTGTTGAAAAAAGTAAATCGAAATTAGAAAGAGGTTTCGGAAACGACAATTTTCATTGTAAATTTAATTAAATTTTACTGTAATTAAGAACATCTTATGTAAATGAGAATAAACATCAATAAAGATAGATAACAGTGAGGATTTATACGACACATGGCAATGGATAACTCATAGAATAGAAGAAGTGTATTATATGCAAGTTAAAGATTCTCTTAGTTACCAGCATCAATGAGATCCAACGATAACGTATCAAATATCCGCTGGGGAGATCGCTGTACACTTCACTTCCATGTTTTCAAAAGGAATATATTAGAAAGAGTTTAATTGAATTTCATTTATTTATTTAATTACATTTACAAAAAGCTCATAGTAAGAGATAAATAAATGTTCATAAATATTGTATATTGCATTATTCTGTAAATAATTGGTCTGACCTAATACAAGTATTTATAATATATACGACAGTTATCGTCGAAAAATTGAGGAAAATTCAAATAAAAAGACAATGAGAACTTTTACCAATTTTTAGTGAAAGGGAAGAGAATAAAATATTAAACTGTCCCCGCCAGGACTCGAACCTGGATCTCCTGCTATCCGGGCCGGTGCGTTTACCATTTACGCTTAAGTTATTAAATTCCCCGCACTAGTGTCGCGCAAACACACCGGCCCGAATAGCAGGAGGTCAAGGTTCGAGTCCTGGCTGGGACAGTTAGATTTTTTATTCTCTTCCCTAGCACTAAAAATGTTCAAAATTTACGTGGGATTAAATACTACAAAAAAATAATATTTATGAGAACTTTTACTCTATTATATTAAAATAACTGGTTGGTATTATTACGAAAATGAATTGAAATTAACAGTCAAGTAGTTTTCTAAATTGGTCATTTTTCGTAATATTACCAAATAACCAGTTATTTTAATATAATATTAACATGAGCGTAACTGTGAGTAAAATAAAATTATGGTGTTACTTAATATCTTTATCAATATTTGTTGCTGATTATAATCAATTTATATCTTAAAAGCTAACTATGGTAGTTATTTTCAAAATGAATCAATCGCAATCTATTCTAAACATTATTAATTTCTTATTTGCCCTTGATGGTGTCACAGACTAAGTTTGAGATCATTTTGAACAAGATGGAAATAAATATATAAATATATATATAGCCAATGAAAAAATACATGAATTCTTTCTTAACGGCAAAAGATGACATTTGCAAAGGGTAAGACGTCATCAAAGTTCATAAAAAAAAAACAAACCCCTATGTAATGGGGAGAGGTGCGAAACGGCCCCAAAGGGGCGGTCCCTCGAAGAACATTAGCGGCAACTTCCGCCATTAACTAAATCATAGTTAGTGGGCGCGCCTATAGAGCGTGCAGTCGCTTGGGGAACGTTAGGAGACCAGTGGCTGGACTGAGTTATTTGTTCCAGGGCGGAAGGCAGCGTCATTCCTGAGAGGACTCGGCGTTAGGGGGGAGGAGAGGTTCATTCGCAGAAGGGGGGATGAAAAGGAAGAATGCGAGAAAGAGTACTGAAAGCCCCAGAGAGCCTTTGATGAAAAGGCCTAACCAACTAATTCCACATGGCTCATTAGGAAGGAGGGGCACCAGGATAGCTCAGGGGAACCCGCCGTCTAATAATATAGTATTAACATACAATACAGTAGTCCATATAAGAGTCATGGGTGTTTAGAATGGGGTGGCAACCTGTAGATAGCCCCTCGCTCAATGGCCAAACATGGGTTTCTTTAAAAATAAGCGTTAGCCTCCTTTTCAACCCAGGGAGGGGCTATCTACAGGTTACTATACCATTATAAACATCCCTGGCATAGATCAAGCTATTATTTTTTTATAAAAGCCTATCTAGGGTGGAATTTCAACCTGCAGCGCCAGGATATCGAACCTGAACGGATGCTATGATCTACCCTGGCACCACCAATATTGTTTTTAAAACTGTACAAGTATAACAATGAAATTATTTGTGGTATTGAATTCCAAGTTAAATTTCCTACAATAAATGCAAAGGGAGCCAGAAAGAAAAATCTTATTACCCCAGGGGGGAATGGAACCCGGGTCTCTTACTTTCCTGGTAGGCGCGCAAGTCCTCTACACCACCAAAGCCTCTCTGTTTTCTCGGCTGGGGTAGTAAGATTTATTTCTGGCTCCCTTTGCATTTTGTATAAATATAAGTATTAATACCTAAGTCCTACTAATTTTCCTCAATGTCGGTTATGATGGTTTCTCATCCACCCTTCTTCAATTTCAAATTATAGCTTTATAATAGCCCTAATGTTTATTAAATTTCAGGTCACGTGGCGATCGGATTAAGTTTTAGATATTTACAGTTAATAAAAACGTGTAGTAATGTATCTAGATGGACTCAGCAGCCCTATACTTCGACGGAGGAGTTTTTTTTTTTTTTTCCTTGAAGCTCTTTTTGCCTTCTATAGAATATTAGCTTGTATTTGCGTTTCTTTCAATGAAATCTGAGTACATTGTAAATATTCTGTTTAGTTTGCAGTTATTGATTAATGGAGTAAAGATACATTTACATAATTAAAAGTAAAGATACTTTTACTGCAGCTGATGTAAAGTTAATTATGGAGGTTCTCCAATATCCCCAAAAAACATTTGATGAGGAGTTTGATTCCCTGGCTTCCCTCCAGGTTAGTTAACTAGATCTTTTTTATTCTCTACGTCTCTCTCTTCCATGTGTTCCCCTAATTTCAGTCAGACTCTATCAGCTCCCTCGTTCCCTTTCACGGGAAGTTGTTTTCATCCTTCTCCGGGACAAACAAGATTCCTAAAGAAGCCTCTTCCGCTTATGGTTTGTAAGGCATTGTGTAGTGTAAGGCACTTGCTCTAACTGGCCCCCATAAAAGAGGATGTACTTCACCACCTTCCATTCTAGTTGATGGCCCCGCCCAAGAGAGCAGTCTTTTATTAGCACCCTGCTGCAGTACTTTTGGAGCTTTCAGTACTCCTAAATAGATTTCATTACTTTTCCCAAAATGCAAATAAATTGGTCTAGGTTAGGTTTCTTTGATTTTATGAAATTCTCTACATCTCTGCTCAAGCACTATTATTATCTACAGCTCTTACTTTCCAAACGAAAATTGCTTTTTTTTTTTTTTTTTTTTTTTTTTTTTTTTTTTTTTTTTTTTTTTTTTTTTTTTTTTTTTTTTTCTGGGTTAGCCTCCCTTGCAACCACTAAGGGTCACAAAATTACTGTTTGAGCGAGACTTGACTATCATTGCAGTCTTGGGTTTATCATTATAATTTCAGCCTTTATCTGTTCGTTTAAATTTTTTTGGTTTTCTGTAAATGGCACAAAATTCTATCGTAGTTTATGTACCTTGATGTTTTTAGTAGTTTGATCTCTCCATACAACAAATATACCTCTTAAAAATTGCTAAGTGAACTGAATATTATATTAATAGATTGAGTACTGTTGGTTAATTGAAATTAAAATTATGAAAGTGACTGTATTTATATTGTAAAAGTAAAATGAATTATACAATTTTAATTATTTATTTTTGTGTATTAAAATTCCTACTAATCCAATAAAAACCTGAGTTATATTTGGAAGTTATAGATTTTATAAATAACAAAAAAGAAATTTTTTTATTTTTAATTTTTTTTTTTTTTAAGAGAGAGAGAGAGAGAGAGTGAGAGGAACAGTTTACTACATAGGATGGATATACAGTTTTAGATTTCTGATTTATTTTCATCCATTTTCATTTCAAAGCTCGAATTCCTGGAGGCAAAAAACCTGCTACGAAAAAAATTGAAGTGAATTGGCAATTGATAAAATGAAAGAAAAAATGAGCTATTCAACCAAATTCGAAGAGGTCGTTTTTAAATCTTGGGAATTCCTTGCTTGTTCGTAAAAAATACGGTGTAAGTTTCTTAAATAAAGCATTACTATTGCAAAACGTGGAAAAAATTTTGTCGTTAGAAAGTTTATATACGGATAGTATATAGAGAAGGTATCATCCGGCTAGAAAAGTTGGTTTGGAAGAATTAAGTCGAGTCTTAATTTTGTGTATGATGTAAATGTTCTGAGTATGGAGTAGGTAAGTAAGTTCGTTAACATGAGCGCTGAATAACACCCAGTAATTCATGCTCTTGTTAATAAAATAAGTAAAAAAAAAAAAAAAGATAGAAAAATTACCTTATATTGTGACGTGAGGAGAAAAATTCCCACCCTTGTTATAGGTGAGTAATTCAAGTGAATATAGTTTAATTTCCTGTAATTGCTACACTAATTGCTTAGTTAACTACCAATACATATATTAGTAAGGTATGCATAAAAATCAGAGATACTAAGGAATTACAGAAGGTATATATAGCCTGAACAAATTGTAAGAGCTTCTAAATAAACTGTAAAAAAATAAAGTGAATTTCACTGGCCTATACCTTGGAGGCCACGATATAGGAAACATTTGTAAAATAAGCTTTACATTCTAATCTCATTGGTAAAATAATTAAATTTTAATTTATTTGAACTCTTATTAATGAGTTACAAACTCGATAATATTCTTTAAAATAATGTAACTTTAGGGCTTTTTGAAATTAAATTGTCATCTAATTAATGCTTAAATATGTTTAAAAAATTAACCTGCAAAAATGGCAGAACTATCCGTTTTGAAGGAGAGAAATAATATCAAATACAACTGAACTGAATATTTTTCAAATGAACTTATATTGTAAATATTAACCAGGACATTAAATGATGCACAAAATTTCTTTCAAAATTGGTTCAAATTAAGAAAAAATAAAACTCATAAGATATTGTGATGCGAAACCCATTACTGATTTAATCAAACTTTCGAGAAAAACTTTCCTGGTACAAATGTACTTGAAACGTTTTAATGATTTTTCTAAATTACAAGAAAAATATTGTACACCAAACATTTTACACACAGCACATGTAACATAATATATATCAAATATTGTGTAAAAAATGTTTATACTTTATTTTATTACTGTCATAAACAAAGTAATATTGAGTAAAATGTAATACACACAACTTCTATTTTAATCCCAGAGAGTCATTTCAATCGATCAACAAATGTTACTTGAGATGAAGAAGACATTCTTAAAATAATGAAAAGAGATTCATTAAATACTACTCATTTCTGAGAAGGAGCTCCATGATGCCAAAGGAACTTGTAAATTTTGCTTTTAAGTCTAACAAGACAAAGCCCCAAAAAATATAGGATTTACAGCCCCAGAGATCTTATTATTTAATTATTATACAAAGTACTTAAACGAAAAAGCAAATTTATAACCTTAGAAAATATATTTAAAAGCATAATAAAGGTCATGAGAAGGTGGAAGAAAATAAGAAAAAAAAAGTAGCAGGCAAATATGCTGAGGGCACCGTTGTTGGTCGCCCAACTTTTGACTTACCGCCAGATTTAAAAGTTTTTCTTTTTATTGAGACTTCCCAGGCCGCGTTACAATGGTTGAAGAGTGGGACCAGGAGTGTCGGAGAACAAGGTGGGGGGGGGGGGGGGGGATACCATCCTGGAATATTGTAAGGGAATAAGAAACTTCTTGAAGGTGTCCCCCACCCCATACTCTTTCTCAATCTCTCTCTCTCTCTCTTTCATTATTCCTTTTTAAAGCAAGCATTTACTGTGCTCTTGTGAAATGAGGCCTTAGTGAAATTAAGAAGAAAAGTTCGTGCATCACCTCGCTTCAAGGCGCCCACAGAATAGAGAAAAATAATATAACCAAATGAGTAATGACGGAATCTGTGCAACTTGAAGCTAATATGCGAAATAATCAAACAAGGATAATAATATTGGAACAGAACCAAGGACAAGCCCAATAATTTAACTTTAGATAATAATAAACGGTATGTGTATATAAATAGGTAACAAAATTTCGAAAGATCTCCTTTCACTTAGCCCCCTGAAGTCAAACTACAAGTGTAGAAGGGCAACTTACATTTAGTGTGCCTTATCTACAACTCATAGAAAAGTTGTTTCTTTTTAAAGTATAAAAATGAAGTATATATATATATACATATATATTGAAATTAAAAGTTACTAAATAAACATCGCAAAGATTTTTCCAAATTAACGCCTTTATTAATTCATGATGTCTACATGATTTCTAAGTAAATGGCGCGCATGGTCGAAAGAAGAAAAAAAAAGAGCCTAAAATAATTTTTATTAAGAGTAAAATTAACTTTGATTCAATTGTCATATCAAATAAATATTAAAGTGTAAATGAAAATGATAAAATGGCCCAGAAATAAAATACTTTTTATAACTAGTGTTTACTTAATTACTATATTGAATGAAACGCTAAACTCTTTGTGACTAACACAACTTAATGAATGGCAGATCTCCGCAGTAAATATACTGTTTAATTTTTCGATAACTGTGCGAAATATTTTACAGATATATATATATATATATATATATATATATATATATATATATAATAAAACACAGGCGGCTGCAATATTTAGTAATCAAGAACAGGTGGGATAAGGAGTGCGATGCACTCACAAAAAGAAAAAAATCATAAGGAGTAAAATTTTCGGGGATCTCTCGCTCTTAGTCGGTGAGAAGTGAAGAGAGCAGTACTATATATATATATTGGTATTAGGGGGTGTTTATAGGGCGTAATAACCTAGAAGTTGATTGCCCTTCAATCTACTACTACTACTACTACTATATATATTGGTAATACATTTTGGATAAATAAAATTTAAATCATTTAAAAAAGAAAATTATCAGCAGAAATTTTTTAGTCTATATAAATTTTGAAATTATTGAATGGGAAATAATAAAAATTAGAGGAACTAGATAATTTTATTTCTCTCTCTTAGAACTGGCAAGCCAAGGATAAATTTGGTCTCCTTACGGAAAGGAGAATCTCAAACCGGATCTTCGGGATTATTCAAGTCGATGGTATAAAAATAAAACAAACATTCCAGTGGGGAATGTACTTAATGCAAGGAGGCAATAATTAATCTCTATGAGGTCTAGTTGCCGTATATGGGCAGAGGAACGGAGATGGCGACCCGACTAATTCAGATGTGCCCTTAACCGGACAGGTCGGCGCACTCCAGGTCCAGTGAGAGAGTCATACAGGAAGCAGGGAGAATCGGGATCTGCCGGGATCACGGAATGCAATACGCCTCGACTGCTCCCTCAGGATCCGAGTGTAGAAGGTAGCGCCACATGTGCACTCACATGTGTTCGTCAGAGCTGCGCCAACCGCTAATTGGGGCGGAGGAAAAATTACAGCGGGAGTCATATTTCACTGGAGCAGCTACAGCCTCCAGCGGTTCGGCAGCCATCATTCCCCCCAATCCCTAATAATGGCATTATTCTGCTCAGTTCTACAGGAATAACTATCAATCCTTGTCATATAACGAATTATATATTGTTTCAAATCAGTTACATAAATATGAGATAAATTTCCTTATGGAAATCTTCATAAAACCGACCTAGCAGATATCAAAAAGGGGAGTATTTTTTTATTCAAACACTACAACACGTACACAGACCCGCACGTAAGCGTACATGAAATCAAACACACATCGAAACACACAAAGACTTGAAAATGTTTAAAAGTGTCAACAATTTTAGACAAATTTTTAATATGTTTGCATGTGAATATATCTATTTGAGTTTCTCTCTTTCTTTCCCTCTCGCTCTCCCTATCTCGCACCCCCCCACTATCTCTCTCTCTCTCTTCCTCTATCTCTCTCTCTCTCTCTTCCTCTACCTCTTTCTCTCTCTCTTCCTCTATCACTCTCTCTCTCTCTCTATATATATATATATATATGTGTGCGTGTTNTCTCTCTCTCTCTCTCTCTCTCTATATATATATATATATATACATATATAGATTTTAACATTCTTGTTAAATTACATTTTTAAAAGAAACGTTTGTTAAATTTGTTAAAATATTTTAATTCATATTTGGGTGATATCGAATGAGTGGGAGTTGGATTCAAAGGAACAGATGATACATATAAGTTATATTCGTTGATATATGCTATAATAGATTACTATGGAATAAAATTTGTTGTATTTTATTTCTTTTTAATAAAATTAACTTTTTAGTGATTATATTCTACACGTGTTGCATCGATAGAGGTATTTTGTCTAATTAAATTTAGTGAGAGTTTGCGGGGGAATAAAAGGAATAGCGAAATTTATAATCGTTGAAAATTAAACGATTTTAATATTATCTTTTTAATTAACGTTACATAAAAGTTTATTAGTTATACAATTAATATATTGATAGTTTAAGTCAAATTCAGTATTTCAACCTTTATGTAGCATTTTTTTTTTTTTTTTTAATGTTTTGTTTATTAAGATAAATTACTAGAAATGTATGAAAGAAAGTAAGCTTCCCTACTATCGCTCCAGAAAAATCCAGAGCCAGCCCTTTCTTTTTCCGGCTTTTAGGAAAAACAAGTTATATTCTGTTTTCAATGGAGCATAGGAAATCTGCCTCGTTTACGCCTCTCCGTTGTGTGAACGACCGTTTTAAGGTTTTAATGAGATGAGTCCCTTATATTTTTATATAGAAACTTAAACAAATTATAAGTTAATTTTCTTAATGAAAAAAATCTATTCAATGAGCTATCACACCTCCTTTAATCCGTCTTCATTGGTTTCTATTGACTGACTATTGGTTGGCTAACAGAAGATGGTTTGCAGAAACCAATGTAGACGGATTACAGAAGGTATGATAGTTGTATATTCATTGGTAGTTATAATAACCCTATATATTTGTTCACGTAGGCTTCGATGTATTTACCGTTTCTTCTTCCGGGTTGGACCGTGTCAAATTGTTGTTATTTGCCGAGCTTTCGCACATCTTCTCTTTTCAGCCCTGAAGAAGCCATCACATGATGTGCGAAAGCTCGGCAAATAACAACAATTTGACACGGTCCAACCCGAAAGAAGAAACGGTAAAAAAACCTTTTATATTATTTACCTTTTTAATGGAGTTTAGCATCATATTCATTGTTAACAATTATATTGGTATTCTTATTTAAAAATGCTAATCATTACTTTTTTATTTTATTTGTTATCTAATAAATGGATTTCCCAAACAAGACTTTGAAGTCCAGCAGGTGGGTAGACATGCAGCAGAGTATTGTCTGAGGGTATAATGGCACCATGGTAGGGGGGAAGGATGGATATCATGTTCCCATTCCCTCATACACGGCTTCCCATATAAATATGGCAGTAAGAACTCCTACTGCTTCGCCGTTATAGAGTGGCGCTGCCGGACTCTCGCCAGCCCTGGTCGATAGGGTAACCATAACTGCCGGGTGCTAGTAGTCAACACAACTAGCTCAACTCGCCTTAAAAAAAAATAACGTCACGCAGAAGCTGTGTAAACTGAGTGGTTTTCCCACATACATCTATCTAAAGACTCATCAAAAGTCCCTCTCCACGGAAATCTATAAATTTATAGTAAACATATTAAAGGGTATTTATAGGGCGTAATAACCTAGAAGTTGATTGCCCTACAGTGATCTACTACTACTACTACTACTACTATTACATCTATCTATAAAACCTCTGTCTCTCTCACTTAACTCCAGCTAGTTGTAAACTCATCTGCAGTCTTCAAAATAGAGGCTAGAGTAAACAATTTAGCTTCAAAAGAAGACAGGGCTGTACAACGGATTGACATACATTCCTAATTATTCTCTTCAACAACAGATTCAACAAAAAATTAAAATTTGCTATAATTACTTTGGAATCCATTTGATCGAACTCAGGAAGTTACGAACTCATCAAACGCATAGCGGAAGGGCACCAAATTCCAATAACTTGAAAATTTATATATATATGTATATATATATATATGGCTCAAGAAATAACAAAATAAAGTGATGATTTTTTGTTGAAATCATTTACAGTAGAGGATGGCTTTAGGAGAAAGACCAATTAAAGATAAACTTCATTGTCACTTGAAACTTTTATAGAACATAACAGCTATGAAATGTAATTTTCTTACGCCTACGAGAATGTTCTACCATATCTATACGAAATACATAAGGAAGTTACGGTAGAGAGTTAGGAACTAAGATGGCATACACATAAGAACACACACACACACACTCACGCACACATATATATATTTGATTTCTAACAGGCTATGAGCATCTTCTATGTTGAATTGGTAAATATATGCAGAAATTGTCTAAAAACCACGTCTCTATGTGTGTATAATAGCATGTCGTATGTAGTACCTTNTGTTTTATATGTTGTTTTTTTTGTATGTTTGGAAATGGATAAGGATTATATAGTGTAAATTATTTATTAGCCTGAAATTATCAGGAAGAAAGGATGTGCATCCTATGACAACAAAGAACTAATCTAATATCTCTCTCTTTTTCTCTCTCTCTCTCTCTCACTCCCTCTCTCCCTCTTTCTCTTTTCCTTCTCCAAAATATTATAGTTTATTATTATCAAAAATAAGGTAATTAGTCATAAAATAACAAGTCTATTACAATATAAATAAACATGATGTAAATTAAACGTAAAACAACCTGCAAATAAAAGTGGCAAGCGATCCTTTGTGTTAAAGTATAAAGGCATTATGAGGAAGCCTTCTGTGGTGTGCATAAGAGTTCGCTCCCACTTCCTGGATGGGAACTTGATACTGTTCAGAAGACGCCACGCTAGCGCCCCTAACGGCGGAAATTTCAGGTGCTTCTTCCGCCGGTCAGTCGGGGAATTGTCGTGCTTCCCTGCACGGGCAAAAAGAGATGTTCCTCCCATAACTGCCTTGGCCGTATGGAATACTCACCCTTTCTGACATATGGCCCTACCCTTACTCACAGAGTGCTTACTTCTCGCTCTTCCCAACTCAGTCTTTTCTCTTCTGCGCCACCCCCCCCCCCCCCTTTCATTATACAAATTCCTGCCTTCGCAATTCACCCCCCAAACATAATAATTTTATTATTAGATGATTTTAGTTGGGGTTCGGTCAAGGTAGATCCAAAACAAAAAAAATTCAAATTAGAAAAAGTGTATTTTTTTTAAAAAAGATTATCTGCCAACGTTTCGGTTCACATTGTAAGCCATCTTCAGGGCTGCCTATCATAAAGACGAGAAAGGACGACCTGTCCCTAAGGACGTCAGTCACATTTCCATGACTGATAGGCAGCCCTGAAGATGGCTTACAATGGAAGCCGAAACGTTGGCAGATAATCTTTAAATAAAAAAATATTTTTTGTTGTATTTTTTTGAACCTACCTTGACCGAACCCCAACTAAAATCATCTAATAATATTATCTACGGTCAAAAAACTCTCCATTCGAACATAATAATTTAATTTCTTTCTCTGAAGTTTTTTTTTTTAAACCTTATTACGCCTTAAGAAACATTTTTTGTTAGTTAATTATTAATATTTAATTGTTTTCGAAATTACCACAAAAGCTAAAAGTGCTTGAAAGAAATTATACAAAGAGTAAATAGTTATGAAGCTGAAAGGAAGACAATTATTTAGAGTTATGAGTTTTTATATCAAATCTCTTCTTTTTTATTGTTGTTTTTATTATCGATTGTTTTTATTATAGACTATATTTTTGTAAAAATACTAATGATAGCTTTACCTGGAGAGTATCATAAAGACATATGCTTTGGAGAATTATCTGTTATACAAATTTAT
The DNA here is from genome assembly GCA_000696205.2 of Oncopeltus fasciatus. NCBI lineage: Eukaryota > Metazoa > Arthropoda > Insecta > Hemiptera > Lygaeidae > Oncopeltus > Oncopeltus fasciatus. The sequence continues at coordinate 308,922 of KZ807641.1, read as the reverse complement.
AATAAAAATATGCGTAAATAATGTCCAGAATGAAATTGAAGTAAATATAAAACTTGAAGAGGAGACTTACTGAATAGATTATGAGTAAAGTATAGAAGAGGTATTTAGGAGTTAAACATAAAAATTTAAAATAATACATTTTTTCATGTTTATAACAATAGTATGTTATGATATTTTTGTATAATTTATAATAATTTTAAAATTATTATTTGGATAATTAATAATGCAATAAAAATTGCAGATCACATAAAACGAAGCTTCAAGTAGGAAATATCTATTTTTCTTAGGCTTTTATCTATGTTTCAGCTTAAACATTTGAGATTTTCAAGGCGTTTGCAATATTATGATATAAATTTGACAGAAATTGAACCTGGAAGAGAAGAACTATCAATGATAATAGTTCGTATTGATAGAGTTAAATGTAATTAAAGCACAGAGAGAAATACTTAAAATAAGCAACGAGACAATTATATTTTATTATTTCAAATTAGTGTAAGCGTCCTTATACCTCAAACGTCCTACGTCAATTTTACTTTCGTTGAATTATAGACTATATATTATCATATATTCGTCCCCTTGCGCCATTCCAATCCTTAAGTCTCAAAACTTCTAATATCTATGATATATATATATTTACCGTTTCTTCTTCCGGGTTGGACCGTGTCAANATCAGTTTTCTGCAATCCAATTTTATTTGGGTTAGAACTATTGTTTGGCTAAAAAAAAAGTTCTTATATTTTTCAATGGTACTTTTTAGAAGCTAAAATATAGTGCATTTAAAATTTCTAGTATGTAGTTTATTTTAAAAATCATTGTTTTAAATCTGATTTAAATAGTAAATGGATATTTGATAATATCTACTTCATGTGGATTAGATAGTTTAATACATTTGGTAAATCAGCAAAGTGGCATGTTATGTTTTTTTTATGTTTTTAACAGTTTTTTCTTAAGAAAAAAATATATTATGATAGTTCATTAATATATTATAATAGTTCTTTCAAGAACAGATTTTTATTTAATACAAATTAGGTTGTGATGTTCTCTACTGTTCTATTCTATTCTATTCTAATCAATATATCTATAGGATCTGACTTTATTGGCAGATGAAGGAGACAGCGAATAAAAAGATGAATTCTTAAAGATACATTACAACTGTTGTCTTAGAGTATTATTAGTTTCTTGGTTACATTTTTGTATTTTATTTGCTTCTCTTTAGTAAAAAAAAATATATGAGAAAGAACTTATTTTAGCTTATTATTTATTTTAGCATGTCCCCTTCAGAGTTGTACTTAAGGCAGGATTTGATTTGTAACTGGGTTTGATGACAGTTGTCATAGTGAATTTGGAGCATCAGTTTATTCTATTGATTTTCAGCTTAGTTACTATATTCATCATCTTGAAAGTGGTAAGTGTCAAACTATTTTATTGTTATTTGTTAGTGAAGAAACTGTTATGATGAATAAAATCTTATCCGTGTTTCATCTGAAATCTGTTGATTAAGCTCTGAATCTGAACAGTTTCTTTTGTATTAAATTTAAACTATTATCTAATTCAATGGTTCTGGTTTAATAAAATGTTAATTTATAAAATATTGTTAATTTTAACAGTTATTAAGTTATAAATTGTTCAAACTAAATTCTCAGTACCGATCTTGCTTTGAAAGTGTTTTTTTTATAATAGTTATATGCCAAATATATTCTATTCTGGTTCTTACTGAACAGCTGCTTGATCTGTTTTTTTTTAGTACGAATTTATGAAATTTTGTTTTTAAACATTACATTTTTTAAATTTTCAATAAGAAAGTTCTAATACTTCTGCCTATAGTTGCGCGTGATTGTTTATTCATTAGAAATGGTGTTGAATAAGAGTTGCAGAGGAACTCCTTAATTAGTTACATAGTGAACAAAAGCTGTGTGGATTTTGTTCTTTATATGAGTATATAAAAGGGTTTTAAAAACATTTGTTGTTATTTCTAATTTTCCAAGCTATATTTTCAAACATTAATAATGCATTCATAGTAGGACAGTATTAATTAGCTTATCTAATATTAGTTTGGACACTAATGCTATAATAGAAAGTAAGCTTATGCTAATGACATCTAGTATTTATTAACTAGTGTATTTATGTATTTATAGTACATTAAGCTGACAGTTTTAATTTAATGTTATTAAATTTTTTTATATTATTAAGCTATGCAGAAAATAATAGTTGTAAAGTTAAGATAAAAATTTATTTACAGATAAAAGTAGATTTACATTTAATTTTCATATCTAATTCATTCTAAATTAAAAACCACAGAATATTTCTTAATCAGTTTTCTGTATGCCAATTTTATTTGGGTTAGCACTATTTTATTATGGCTTATAAAAAAATTCTTATGTAGAAGATAATGGGATATCTTAACTACACTAGTCAGAAAACATTTTTGACTAGTTATGTTCAAATATTAAGATAATAGTATTGTTTTTTTTTCTGGATCAGGCTTTTTCAGAAATTTTTGGTAGAGAGAATAGAAAAAATAAATACTGTACACAGTACCAGGGAGTAGCACTTGGCGTAACAATTGAGATTTATACTTACATTCCGCCATTAACTAACTTTGATTTTTTTTTATTATCTGTAAGAGAGTTTATTGAAGGTGTTAGCTATAGTGGATCCAAACTAAATGTTTTGTCATGCAGGAGCTGCACAATCTAAGCAAATTTCCTATATTTCATTTAAGTGGACGATATGCTAACCCATGATAGCTACATTTAGGAATTTATCCTTTCACAAGTATATATATGTGTGTGTGTGTGTGTATGCATGTATGATACGTATACTCTTTCTGCGTCAGTGTAACAGTACATCCTCCCTGATCGCCTGTGGAATATTTGTATTCTTCTCACCTATATACAAGCTTATACTTATGACTGTAATTCGCACTTGAGAGACCTTCCTTCTCTTACTCTCCGTACCCAGCCTGTCGGTAACGGGCCTCTCTCTTAAGCTCTCTCGCAACATGTAACCCACACGGTTGCTCTGTAGAGTGCCTGTAGAGAGTCTCTCTTATCTCTCTCCCTCTCTCTTCCCTCCAGGTGAGAGCAGCTGGTCGCCACCGGAGGAGTTGCGGCACACAGAAAACTTAGGGGTAAGAAGAAGCCATTAATTCAAAGTTGGCCTGACGGAGAGGTCCTCAGCCCGAGATCAGTAACTAATTAGAACTTCATAGGACTTTCAGTGGGGACCGCTTCATTACTCTTCCCCATCGGAGCCTGCCATTTTCTTATTGAATTATTACTCTGATTATCAACAATCCCTGAATAAAATACGCTTCCAAGGCAATGAACGTAATTAGTTAAATGCAACTTTTTAGCTTTCCAGCTGAAGTAATGTCCGTTTTATTACAATACCACCGATTTGTGAATTACATCATTTAATGGACTATAGGATAGCTTATGGTCTAATATATTAAAAATGTATAACCCAAATATATAATACTGATATGTTTAAACATACAAGTTATTAAATATCNCCTTCAGAAACAAAGCTATAGTGTTGCACAATCTACATTATTGGCATTATCAATATTGGTCAAACGGTAAGTTTGTAAATTGTAGTTTACAATAACTAGCAAACCCGGCAAACTTCGTTTTGCCAAAATTTTGTTTTTTTAGGGCGTTGTTGGCACTAAGCAAACAATAGTGTTGTATTATCACAAGATTTAAATAAAACTTTTAACGAAATTTACGGCCTTCAAATAAAATATTCATGGAATACCTATCATAAAGTTTTTTCACTGTATAATTTACATAAGGTGTAGGTATGGGCTCAATCAAAAAAGAAACACAAGTATTTAAGGCAAATTGGAAATGAAAATTTGGTTTTACCACGCCCCTCCGCCCGCAGACCGAAAATCAAAAATCAGACTTCACAGTTTCACCCGCCTGAATATTCTGAGGATTCCCTGAAAATTTTATCAAAATCGGCCCGGCCGTTTTAAAGTCCATGCGTTATATACATACACACATCCTATTTTATGTTTATAGAAGATATATATATTACAACTTTTCATAAAAATGTAGAATAGCAGTACATGATCACACATTACATGTCGTTTACTTATCGCCATATGTATCATTTAATTCATTTTAATAACTCATGAAGGCTTTATGTCACTTTAAAAAAATGACTTCGAAAAATCTTTTATGACGTGAAGTTCCAATTTTAAATTGACTTCTGTTATAATTTTTTTTTCTCAAAAGCTTTGAGATTTTCTTGATTTTTTACTTTTTTCCAGTTAAAACTTATACATAACACCGTTGTAATCACTATTCAATGATATGCAAACCTCATGGAAAAATTCGAAAATTTGTAAACCTTGTTTTTGGCGAGTGGAATAAGAGCGTAAATTTCATTTTTATTTTGTATATTTTAAAATTAATTTTGATTGTATTTAAGCTTATCGTGTGCATATATAGCTGTAGTGGTCGTAATTTTCACTCATTTACATGCAATTAATTAATTAAGAACAAATTATTTCAGAAGCAGTCCATTTTGGTACTTATAGAGCTGAAAAATATCTATGTCCTTTCATTAGTTAAATGAAAAATGAAATTGCTTAGATAAGATAGAGCTTTTTCAAAAGATATATTGAGGACTGCGAAGTACAATGTATTAAATGTATAAAATTCAAACGTATGTATTTAATATTAAAATCCAAACGGGAGTCTAGTTTGATGTCTGATTTCATATCCGAGAAATCTAGTCCAGATTTCTTGCACAAATCTAAATAGCGTCTGATGAAGTATCTTCATTGATTTAAAAAGAATCTTTGAATCTTTTGTAAGTGATTTTTCTGACACCATTTAACAGTTACTAATTAATTGTTTGTAAAAATAACAATAAGGAACTTGACAAAATCTATTTTCGACTGACTCTAATACATTCTGCAATCGCTCAGGGTGTAGAATTAATTAATTAAGGTTTATAGTTAATCAATAAAAATAAAGAGCATTATTATATCACTATGCATACAAATCATCAAAACAATTTATATCACATAACTATACTATTGGATGCTTAAGAAGCCATGCAGTTTTAGTAGGGATGCAATGGGAAATGAATGCTCAAGGACGAGATGCATCGTTGGAGAGGATGCACTCGGCCATTAGGGCGCAGTATTGTAAAGCTGCACCAGACAGCGCTCCCTGCAATTCTGCTGCACTCGAGGGGGGGGGGGGGGGGATCGCTGTAAGCATTGTTCTCTCTGCACACGCTTGACCGAAAGGCGGCTAAATCTGAGCTCTGTAGCTACCCCTAGGGCAAATTACCCTTCAACGGCAGGCTTGTCGCGAAGGGACAGTGCGAATTACAACATATTCCCCATATATCTTAGTCTCCGATGGAAATAACTAGGGATAAATTACTAATTTCTTCGGGAGGTTGAGATTACTTTGGTAAGGGTGTCGAGTAGGAGAAATTTTATTTTTCTTGCAATCCTCCCCTCCTCTAAATTAAGGAACTCAGATGAACTGAAAGAAACTTAAATGGTGAAATGAAGCTTAAATGCTTCATTTGATCCTGTTATTTTCAAAACTATGGGCACTAGAGCATAAATAGAAAATCCCATATGTGCAATATGTTTTACCTCGCCTATGTAGGAACGGTGTGATGATTTGGCATAGGACCATCTGCTAAAAACAGAGTTAGCAAGGAAGTTATGTACAGCATTAGACCTCATAGGAATTTATTCAAACACCTGCTTATACACTGTACAGTATTCAAACATAAAGTATACACTGGTGGATCATAATACACAGCACGTTTCTTCTCTTACGCGCACCTCGACGTCGCCCAGAATCCTCTGTTGAACTGTATTTCAGTACTTCTCTCGGGTTTACCATGGAGTTCTTACTCGGTATTCATTTTAAATGTCTGCTATTCGTCTCTTCTGCATATTCCTCGACATCGCCCAGAATCCTCTGTTGAACTGTATTTCAGTACTTCTCTCTCGAGTTTACCATGGAGTTTTTACTCGGTATTCATTGTAATTTTCTGGGATCATTATCCCCTGGAGAGCAGCTTCCAGGCGAAGTGCAACAAGTATTTGAGAAAACCATTAATAATACTCAGTAAGTCGTTGACTATTTCCATCCTTCAATGAAGATTAGTCGTGAGCATTCGATATAAGCAAAAAAGAACTAAGAACCATTTTCCTACCATTTTTTTTCTATTTAATATTTTTTTCAATTGGAAGTGTTTATTATTGAGCTAACGGATTACGGCGTCTAGCAAAGATTTATGAGTGAAAAAGAGATAGGGATGGAGGAGAAAAACTTTTCCTTTGAAAAATATATACCTCAAGGTAATTTGTGTGTTCTATATAAAAATAATAATGTACTTCATGCACACGAGAAGAAGTAACATTATATTATTTCTATGAAGAAAAAGAAATGTTGTGAGATAACGAACTAGAAATGAGATCATCATAAAAGTAATTAATTCATTACATTAAGGGTAATTTTTATATTGTATAAACTAATCTTAATAATAGAAACTACAAAAATGAGACCAAGTTATACGAAAAAAAATGGGAAAATTAAATTTTCTTTAACCCCTCTTCGTAAATCTTGTCACAACCCTCGCAGGCAGTATTCTTGGTCACTTTTGAAAAACCTTAGACCAAGCTTTTTTTTTTTTACATTTTCTAGATAATAGTTATTCTGTTATTATAATAAGGCATTGCAAACAAAATGGAATTAAGAAGGTTATTTTATTATTTCTTATCCGTTTTTAAAAAATTACATAGTAAACACGATTAAAAAAAAATTGAGAAAATGCAGAATAAACGATAAGTAATGCTATTTCTTCATATTATTTTAACGATGGGTGTAACCTTAAATTTAATTTTATTTATGTATGATAGGCCATACGCTTCCCAAAAATTCAGTAAGAACTCATATGAAATCATTGTAGGGAATCCTCTATTTGAAAATAATAATTCACAGGTGATATGTTCCAAAAAATTATAAAATTATCTATACAGTAAATTTAATTCTAATCAAGATTATACAGAGTGGAAAATAAAATTACGAAAAATCATTTTTGTTTGTAAATGAAAAAAAGACTTTAAATAAAATGAATATTTTGCTTTTATTAATAGTAAGTAAAAAAAAATATGAAAAGAAAAAAATATGCAAAGTCATTGATGAGAATATCGACCAAATATATATAATGAAATAAACCCGTAACATTTGAAATAAATCGAGGTTATAGGAACTGTAGGTTTTCACGTAAAACTTCCAAGAAGCCTTGAACCGGGGAGGCTTTAATCAAGCAATATAAGTGGCTTGGGATGTAGAATAGAGTTGCACAGTATGGATAGCCCTTCCTTCCATGTTTAAGTAGTTGGATGGAAGAATAAAATGTCTATTTTCGGAATGATTCTCCCAGTCATTCACTAAACTTATTGTCCTCTTGTCTTAGAAGTTAATATAAATTTTAAATGATGAATTTATTAACCTATATATAAATTATAGAATTAAAACCCCTTTGAACTAATAATAATGCCATATTCGATAGCACAGAAACTACCAAAAGATCTTTTTTATTTTTCGGAGGTCTAACAAAACGAAAAAAAAAAAAAAAAAAATAAGTGGGATAAGTTAGGGAAAAATATAGAATGAGATACTGAGGGAAATGGTATTTCGTATAAAATACGTGGACGATACGGAGGAGGAAAAAGTGAAAAGCTAAGGAGAGGGAGAAAAATAATAAGAGCTCCGGCAGAAGACAGTGACATTGAGAAGTCAATATCCAGGAAGAGAAGGCTTCCAAATGCACCTGCCTAACCTGTATGGCGGACTGGAACTGGAGCCTTCCTTAGGAAGGAACCGACTTCACAGGGCCTTTCGTAGTTATATGCTGGAGAAATGCCTAAAGTACCCTAAGTGAGTAACTAAGCACATCACAGCGTATCCCTGACTCAAAAGCTGCTATGTATTCTATAAGTGATCATTGAATGAAGGGATTCCATTTCTCTCTCATTTGAAAGGACCAATGACTCCCGTTCTCTTTTCCATATTTAGCGTATGACAGGAACGGCTTCAGTGGTTCGAAGTTCCATGTGATGAAGGAAGTTCATATTCGTAAAATCGAGATGAGATTCGTCCCTGATCCATAATTATAGCTGGTGATTCCCCGAGATGTCGCTCTTTCATAAGTGAAGGTGAAATACACCTGTACAACTTCACTCGGATATAGAATTCAAAAAATGCTGCTTACTAATGCCTACTCGATAGCGAAAAAAAAATTCTCCCAGGGGAATTCGGTCTAATTATACCCCTCAGTGAAGAAGGGTAGAATTAGAAGAAAAGAAATATCAAATAATGAAATTTTTTGGTGACTGTTAGTTTGGATGCCGCTATATTTTATGTTAAGTAAAAAAAAAAAAAAAGAAAGAAAAAATAACATGGACGAGGAGAGTTGACTAATAAAAAAGAAATAAGTCCTCCTAGTTGGGAGCAGAAAGGACAGTTACAGGACATGCTTTCCAACTACTAACACTCCACTTCTATGTATTGCAAGTATACCTTGGATACCTTACTTTTCCTAATGAGGAAAACCCACAGAATTTGTCAAAAATAAAGAAAATACTAGCCCCAAAACTTGACGCCAATGCAAGTGATTTGTTAAAGGATGTCAAAATATATAAATATGTACATGTAAATACAAACTTGTGGTGGATACACAGACTCCCATACACACATAAACACTGGGAAGGATATTCAACACTTCATCAAATTTCCTTTCACAGAGCAATTAAAAGTAATTTAATTTTAGCTTGATTTACAGAAAATAAAAAACCAAATTTTAAGCAACTAGTTTTTAAAAATATATCAGTATTTTCATTTATCTTACATGTAAAATATCATAAGAGATGAATAGCCATTAAATAAAGTATAAGTATTTGCAGAACGATTACATTCTTACTGAACCTGAGCCAAGAGGGGTCACAATAAAAAACTTTAACATCTTATTTATTATATNGTACTCTAGAGCAATTATAATCAGTAAATACTGGCCTGCACTGAGAAAACGAGAATTCCTAAATTTCATTTGGTCTATATTCAACATTATTATTATTATTATTATTATTGTAATTCTATGATTAGAGTTCACTATTTAAAGATATGGCTAGCTCAAAAAACAAACTCCATTTTATACCTGTTTGGTAATCTGAAATGTCAGTCTCTTTTGTTTTACATATATTTGGAAATTTAACCAAGAGTAACCAAAAGAAGCGGGATTTTCATCTGTAAGTTTCAGTGAGACCCCCTAGAGATGTTACTCCAAGACAAATGATCGCTTATAGGATATAATCCTAAAATCTTTAGTAATAAACAATATATGAATTAATTTATTTTATATTTGTCTCTACACACTATAAATACAATAATTTTTATATTAGGTTTTAAATAAGGAAACTAAATTTAGTATCTGAACAGTGTTTTTTTTATTTTACAAACAGTTAGAAAGAGACCCTCGATTTTCTAACTATGACTAATTGAAAACCTGAATAGCAATAAAAATGCAATTTTCAAACACTTATGTTAGATCATTTACAATGATGGTTAAACTAAAATTGTTTTATATCGGTAAGCAACCACTAAAATCCATGATTTTAACAATAAACGAATTTGATTGACTCTCATTGCAGCAAAATAAATACGAGACCCTCTAAAACAGAAAAATGATTTTTTTTTTTACTTTCCATCGATTTACCAAATAGAACCCCACTTCTATTGTTGAGATTTTGCTCGGAAGGGAACGTAGCCTCTCAGATAGCAGACTTCCTCGGAGGAAATCAACTACTGCCATTCTAGTCACTCATGTAAGAGAGTAAAAGAAGTCGCAAGTAGTGCTAAAATGTCTACCCCTGGTCTATATGGACGGGTAGCTCTCGAGCGTAAATGAGGTCAATGACCTATAATTTTCATTATAAGAAAGAAAAGAAATTCCTGCCAAAAAATACATACATATATATATATACAACAAAATCGTCAAATACTTTGGTGTCATTACCACTAATAAAACTAAAATAAATTAATGAATATAATCAATATTTATTAATAAAACTGGAAAGATTAATTAATCTTTATGTAATTAAAAAAAAGAACGAAATTAGTTTCTTTAAGCTGACGACTGGGTTTTTATTTTATGAAATCGAGAGCAGAGAGGATGATTTGGTAAAGATCAAATAGTTAATTATTATTTTTATCAATATTAGCGGTTTGAGAAACATTATGAAACATATTAGGAATAAAAAATGAATTATTAAATTTATTTCCTATAACGTTATTGAGAAAAACAAATACCATTTAAGAATGTTTTTCATAAGGTTGAGCTGCTTTCCTGTTTTCCTAATTCTTAGAAGGAAATAAAATCAGTGTTTATTATTCTTGTNTATATATATATAATTATAATTAAAACTCCTTCTCCTTGGCAGATTTCAATTATAAGTGAACCAACCATTTTCAAAGGGGATTGAAATACTATAAGGAAGGTTCCATTTTTTCTTTGTGGGATGGATATCTGTAATAACATTTTTGCCGACAAAGGATTCTCTAACGCCGGTACCGTACACTTAAATCAAATTTTCCGAATTCCTGTAAAGGCTGTTACTTTGAAAAATAAATATACTTCTTAGAAACCACAGCAATAATGGTTACCATAATTTGATGCTGATTTACTGAATATTCTTCATGCGTAAACTGAGGATATTTACCATAATTCATTGAAAATTTACAGAAATGTAAGTAAACGAAAATTTAAAATGTGCAAACTGAAAAAAAAAAAAACAATAATAAGCCAAGAAGAGTTAATGTCGCTGAGGCCGGCTACAGGTTAGTTAGGTTGAAATTAAGGCCCTGAATCCTCCAAGTTTCTTTTTTAAAAACTATTAATATAAAAAGAATGATAATACAGAATATCATTGCTTTAAAAAAGTCATTTAATATTTCTTCAGAGACAAAAACTATTTTGCAATATGCTCATCCTTTAACTCACATCAGTTTTCCATCACTTTCAACTATAATTGAATTCTTCTAATAGATTGCATAGATAAACTAGAGTAAACAGTTTGTTGAAAACCTCTTTTATATATCAAAAATTTATTTTTAATAGTAAATTTTCAGAAAAAATAAGAAGAAAAAAGAGCCTATATAAAAATAACTAATAAAAACATTAGAAAAGTATTTAATGTTTTATGACTGTAACTGTCAGAACATCCCCTAGGTGTTAAAATAAATTTAGTACCTGAAAACAATGATACACTTGCCCGCTATTTAATTTTTCATCAACAGTTTTCTAATATTTCATGATGATCTTACTAACCTGTAACAGAAAGAAAAGGAATATATATTTATTATTTTAAATAATAAAACTCAGAATGAAATGAATTGATTTTGTGGGTCATTAAGAAAATGAAATTAGATTTATCATCAAAAAGATCTATTGTACTGATTGATAATCAATTGTCAATCCCTGTCTGTTTTTGATTGAAACGAAGCTTGGTCTAGAGTAGAAATACTTCAAAGACTATTGTCGAATGATTTGTCAGCTTATTAAATAAATTATTGTCCAGCGAGCAAAGGTAATAAGCAATCATTAGGGACATCCCAATATACGAGTCCGTTTAAATTTGCATCGAGTTTAATTAACACTGCAATCGATTTCATTGCGTTTAATTCAACTAACAAAGGCAGTACTTTGCAAAGCAATGTCTGTGAATTGAGTTCTGCTTTGATCATTAGAGACAGTACTCTAGAGCAATTATAATCAGTAAATACTGGCCTGCACTGAGAAAACGAGAATTCCTAAATTTCATTTGGTCTATATTCAACAATCAGTAGTCATTTTCCTGGGAAAACCCCAGTGAACTATGTGAATTAAAACTACATTAAACAAAATTTAAATTTACATTTTTATAATCTATAGGGTTGTTTCCGCCAAGGAATATATAAAACTGGGGAACACATTTTTTGTTGAGTTAGATCTTGGCGTCTGAAACTGAGAATAACCTCCGATTTTGTTTAACACGTTAACTTTTTAAACTACAGGGTATTCTCAGGAATCATAAAAATCATGCATTTAAAAGAACATAAAGTAGAAACGTATAAAATATAGTATTTACAAAACATTTAATGTAAGTTAAATCGAGTTCATACATATAAAATTGTTTAATTAATGAACAGTTTTTAAAAATTTGCGTTTGTAGCTTTTTCTGGAGTGTTTAGTTTGTGTACATTCCCGCTTGATGCTCCAACAATAGTAAGCCATCATATGTACGACCCATCTACCTTGATATATTGTTTCCATGACCCTCAAATCTTGATGGAAACGCTCACCCTGCTCATCCCTCACTGCACCAAGATTGTCCGGGAAATTAGCAAGGTGGCTGTGTAAAAAATGCAATTTATAGCTCATGTTGCAACCTAGCTTTTGGAAGCTTTTTCAAGTATTTTCAAGTAAGTCTTTAACAATGATTATGAATGCCAGCAAGCATTCTTTTTAATTTCTGACATTGTTACCACGAAATGTTCGTCTTCAAGAAGCTGTCGAATCTGTGAACCATCAAAAACACTTGCTTTTATCTTTTTAAATGACAGGCTAAGGAAATTTCGACAAGAGATACTTGAAACAGTCTCCTCCAGTTTTAAAGTTTTAAAAGGCAAAGTTTTAACGAATTGTTTCATGAGACCCAATTTTGATTTAATCATCAATAAAACGATCAAGGTAAGTCGCAATTTGAAAATTTAATTCAAGTATTTTAATTATTATTTTCTGTGTCCCTTTAGATGCCAGCAAATAGAAAAAGAACATACCACGACGAATTCCTTAATTACGAATTTACACAAATCGAAGCCAATGGTACAATGAAACCACAATGTGTTGTATGTTTGATGATACTGACTTCAGAATATTTAAAAAAATAAAAGTCAAATTGAAGAAACATTTAGATAATTTGCACACCTGTCTTCCAAACCGCGAGAATACTTTATTTAGAAAAAAATGCTGCAAATATAGAAATATCTGTTAAAAGACAACGATTGAATAGCAATTTGTTTGGAACATTTGATCAGCGTTCAGCATCAAGGGCTAGCTTTGAAGTAGCCTGGTTGATTGCTCAAAATAAGAAACCATACACTATTGGTGAAGATTTGGTTTAATCATCTGCAGTAAAAATGGCAGATATTATGTGTGGTCAAAAATAATCGAAGAAATTGAATTCAGTGCCCTTGTCTGCAAGAATTGTGAAAGAACGAATTTCTATATTAGCAGAAAATGTGAAGGAACAGGTTATTGTCGCATTAAAACAGGCTAAATATTTTGTTATTCAGTTTGGTGAGACAACTGATTTTAGTAGCAATTCACAGCTAATGTTCGTTACAAAGGTGCAGATAATTTTGAAGAGGAATTGCTGTTTCGTTCTCTTTTCGAGTTGAAATATCGTGGAATTGATGTCTTTAGTAAAGTAAATGAATACTTCAATGCGCAAATTGGATGGAGCTCCAGCTATTCTTTCGTAAAATAAAAATAACCCAAATATTGATTTTACTCAATGTATGATCCATCGCCAGGCCCTTATGGTCAAATATTTGGAACCTACACTGGAAGCCGTCATGCATGATGTCATCAAGATTATAAATTTTATCATGGGACATGCACTAAACACGCGACTATTTCGTGAATTATGTCAGGACGGTGAAGCTGGATATACAGACCAACTTTATTATACAGAAGTAAGATGGCTTCCCCTAACGCTGCTTGGCTATAGGGAGTCTACTGCTGGACAGTTATCACTCTCCAGATAACAGCTGAATAAGCACCATCTACAGAAAATGCTAAGCACTCTTATCTCCTTCTGATTATTCATTTACATTCTGCGCTCTGGCCTTTAAATTTAAAGGCCGCATCTTTTTCTGATATATATATATATA